>CM056598.1:3251610-3536610 GCA_029721355.1 Tegillarca granosa | reverse complement strand
AACTTTCTCAAACTACATTAAATGTGATTTATTTTAAATCTTCTGATTAGTATAGAATCTGAAATTGATTTTACAGTTCGGATTAAAATTCATCTGTGTTATGAAGTTATCCATTAGTCAAAATTTTAGTTGTTCTTGGTTGCCAAAATGGTTAAATTAATGGAGTATTTGCTTTAATGCAAAGTTCCAATTTGATGATTTATTTTGATTATTTTAATCATAAACAAAAGAAAAGAAAAAAAAACAATTGATTTTTGATATTTTTAAGTATAAACCTTAATTCTTTCAGATCAATAGTTTAAAATTAAAACCCATTATCTTATTTATATGACAAAATGCTCAAATATTACAAGTTTGACTGAAAAGTAAAACATCAGGGTCTTTGAAACTGGCAAGCTTTGGAACCCTGCTGTTTTTTCTTTTTTTTTCCTTTACAATATATATGGAGATGTTGCCATCTCACTTTAAGCCTAACTGCCATTAATTGGTGATGAAATGTAATAGTTTGGTATTATCATTATGGTAAAAATAGAGAAAATAAAGGGATGTCTATAAATTCAGTTGGTCCCATTTTTAGCTCAACTGGCTATAGCCAGCTGAGCTTATGGCATGGTTTTGCGTGCGTGCCTGAGTGCGTAAACTTTAATCTTCTCCTCTGAAACCACTGGGCAAATTGGGACCAAATTCGTTGTGTGGAAGGTCCCTAGGTGGAGTAGACTACGGTTTGTACCAGACGACCCCGCCCAACATCCAAGATGGCCGCTGTTACTATAAATAGCAAAAACACATAAATAGCCATTGTTGAGTCATTTTTTAACCATTTTTGTTCAAATTTGAAATGTAGAGACTAGATAGCAGGGCATTTAACATATGTAATGGGTTTTTCTGAGTAATTTTTCGTTGACCCGATTTTTACGAATTATGCAAATGAGGTGTAATATTTAATCAATTCTTTGAAAATCTTCTCCTCTGAAACCACTGGGCCAACTAGAACCATATTTGGTGTGGAAGATTCCTAGGTCGGTTAGACTAAAGTTTATACCAGACGACCCCACTAGACATCCAAGATGGCCGCTGTTACTATAAATAGCAATTTTCAAGAAATATGCAAATAGGTGCAACATTTAGTAAAAATCTTTTCCTCTAAAACAACTGGGGGAACTGGAACCGAATTTCTGGTGGAAGGTTCCCTTCATTGGCCTGAAAAAAGTTTGTACCAGTCCAAGATGCCCGTCATTACTATATATATATATATATATATATAAAGCCATTGTGGATCCATTCTAAGCTCAACTGGCTAAACCCAGCTGAGTTTATGGCATAGCGAAGCATGCCTGCATGTGTGTGTTGCACATTGACGCAAAAATGGTCATAAGCTCAATTTATTTCCCATCTTTAGCTGATGAACCAATTATGGTAACCACATCACATTGTCTTACAGGGGCCACAGTGGCCCAGTGGTCTTAAGCATTCAATGTTACGGATCACAGTGCCCTCTCACCCCTTACATTGCACATTAACTTCCCAGTGGCACTAGCACTTCATCTGTGAAAGTTTGTCAGTTAACTTGCTGCTTGGGCATGGTTTTCTCCGATACTCCAGTGTCTTCCACCATTTCCAAAACTGACAGTCTCTGTATTAGTGAAATATTCTTGAGTTGAACATTAAACAGCATTACAAACAAAAACAAACAGTGTCTTACATATGTAGCCAGTTGAGCATCACAGGCCCTATTGGTCCTCTTGTTTCTGACCCAATTAGGGATCAATATTATCAGAAACCTTAGTTAGGCAGGCTTTATTCCTGACATTATTAATCCATATGACTGTTTCATTGTATGATAATAATGATTAATTGATTTGGTATCATCCCTTTACTTATATTTGAAATATTCCTTTAAATTAATGACTCATTAGAAGCTAGAGTTTTCATTTTATCTACATATTTAAGACCTGTTTCATGTGTATTCTTTTAACTTTTAATCAGGAACTGAAATTCAATTTTGGAAAAAAAGTTAAAATTCATCCCTAGTGACATTAAAATTATACAACACTGGCAGAATTTGTAATTTGTAATTTTTCTAGTTAACAGCTTTCAGAGACTGAATTAGTAGTATGTGTAAGTAAAAATAAAGTGAATGAAATTAGAAACGTCCATATACATGTATAAATTAATAAAAAAGTCAGAACATCATGCTTAATACTGATTTTAAATATAAATAAAATAAATAAACTTGTATATAAATGAATCAATGAATAAATTAAGAAAAATTATCGATAAATTAAATGGGATAAACATGCCCATCCATAAAAATGAAAATCTCTTTATTTTCTTATGTATAACCTAACCTGTGACATTTAAAAATAAAAAAAAAAAAAAAAAAAAAGAAAGTTAACTTGACATCAAATTACCGAACATTAAAATGTATAACCCAATATATACATAACAGTTCATTAAAAAATCTACAATTTATGTGCCATTGCAAAGAGATACCAAAAACAGACTCTGGCATTTTAACCAATCAAAAGCCATTATCTCAACAATCACCTTTGATGTTATAATTGTATTTTAAGGTTTATGGCCCATGATTAAATCAAAACATTGTTATAATTTCCATTATTGATTTATAAATAACATCTCCAAAATGTCAATTTTGTCAATTTTCCATTATTATTCTTTATTCCTAATATTTGAATGTTAG
This sequence comes from Tegillarca granosa, assembly GCA_029721355.1. Classification (NCBI taxonomy): domain Eukaryota; kingdom Metazoa; phylum Mollusca; class Bivalvia; order Arcoida; family Arcidae; genus Tegillarca; species Tegillarca granosa. Next base: position 3,533,909 of record CM056598.1, on the reverse strand, counting down.
GTTATTATCTTTTGTTGATGTACATTTAAATAATTTTCTAATGCAACCTGCCAGTTGTAATTAAAGATTATTGTCCTATAAGCTCAACGATAATTTACCCTAAGAAAAATGAATCATTGATCTAAAATCAGGTAATTATTAGTAATTTACATAATTTCTGTTATTCTAAGAATGGATGACTCTAATTATTGTTATACATGTCAAGATTAATATAGAAAATAATATATCTTACAGTACTTATCTGTCCAGAAATAGGAATCATCCTGTCTGTCTGTCTGTCTGTCTGTCAAATTGTGGACTTTTACTATGATTTATATTTAAATTATTTGATCTGTAGAATTTAAGAAATTGATGACTCATTCACTGTTAAACGCATTTCAAAGTTTATATGCCAAATACCAATTCTTTATATACTTATCAAACCTGGGTGGTCAGGTGGTCAAAAAGTTCTTGTTTATGAATCACAGTGCCTCTCACCATCTATGTTTAAATCTCACTTGGACAGATCCTATGTTCAATTGCCCAAGGTTGTGGTTTTCTTAAGTTTCCTTCCCATACATTTGTTTGCTTAATGACCTTAACCAGAAGTACAACTTAAGTGATACTGTAAAAGTTCTGTAAAGATAAAAATGTTAACATCACTGATATAAACTTATTTTCATGAGAACTTGCACAATTTTATGTTTACAAAACAACATTAGAGTAATTCTATACCAATGTCAGCTCTGTGCCAATGTCATGTGATAGTTCTATACCAGTGTCATATGATAGAGTAGTTCAGTATCATTGTCAAGCAATAGAGTAGTTCTATAAAAATGTCATGAGATACAGTACTTCCTTGCCAATGTCATGTAATAGAATAGTTCTGTACCATATTATGTGATATAATAGGTTTCAGATCAATGTTTTGTGACACAGTAATTCCATGCAAAGCACCTTGTGATATTAGCTCCAAGCCAGTGTCACTAGTTACTTGCGATACAGTGGTTCCATATCAATGTCTATTTTTGAAACATCTAGTGCTCCCCCTTATACTGTCACCATTTGTATTTAAAGTAATTTTGCAATTAAGTAAGTGAGGTTTTATTGAACTTGTAATATAGAGTTATTTTTACATTGTAATGAGTTTAAAAAAATTGGAGCTATATTTGAAGTTTTTTTTAATTAAAGTGAGTTTGATGATAAAGAGTCACACACAAGTTCTGGAATTATTTTGTCTACATGTGGCTCCATGCAGGCCAATGTGGAGACATGTGATTTTTAGATTTAAGTTGTGTGTCAGACATGGTAAAGGATAGGTAAAGGGAAGAGGGAGAGCGAAGGACCAAGAAAAGCACCAGGCGAGAACCAGCTGTTTGAGTCAACAGATTATTATACCAGGGAATACAAAGAAAACATATTTCAGAGCAAAACAACTTGAAATTGAATTAAAAACAAAAAAAAAGAAACTACTTTCTTACCTATGCATGTGTTTGTCTTAGTGTTTCCTGTTGTTGAGAAGCTGTGGATGTGTGTTTACATTTCTGATGTGTAAACACAGAAACCTTTGCTTAAAAAGAGTGCTTTATTATACTTGAATATGAAAATTAGTTGAATATAATTACCCCAGGGTTGTTGATATTCTTATGTGACAACAGACAAATACCAATTACTGTTCCATCATAAACCATCAATTTATCATTGATTATATATTGGTGGGTGGCCATAACTGACCTTGGTATTATATTGAGCATTTTACTTAGGTGGAAAACAATGTCTGAAACAAGCTTGTTGGTACAACAGGGAGACAGTAGAAGGGTGAAGCAGTTCTGTCTTACTTGTTTAAGTGACTTAATAATCTTAAGAATTGATTTTTTTAGATTAGAACAGAAGTTGTTTTTTTTCTAAGTACTGTTGTTTCTTCCTTCTTCCTAGTATTGATTGCCATATTACCTATAAAAGTGAGATAATCTTGACTTTGACATACAATACAGACAGCTTTAAAAGCAAGAAAAGGTTATTAATATTAGTATGAACATAAAAGTCAATGTCTCTTGATCTGTTTTTTTTAAACTCACTGGACCAAAGTCTTAAGGCCTGTTGCTGTTAACCTAGAGTCAAATCCTGCATGTCTGCCTACCTGCCACCTTTCTGCCTTCCTGCTCTGTAACTGGCACATAATTCTTAAGAGCTTTTACCATCAGATTGAGGTCAAATGAACTGTAATGTCTTTGACAATCATTTCTTATGAGTTGGCAATCATAGTCTTGTTTTCCGCCAATTTTTGACAATTTTAATGCAGATTAAACAAGACGGATGTTAATATTAATCTCTGAAAGATGTATTATAGTTAAAATTAGAGTTGAAATGACTGTTAAGATGATTATGTAACAGACAAAGCTTCAATTAAGCATTTTATTGATTTTGCCTCTTTTTATCATAATTTCTTTTAAAATTAAGGTGAAATGACTTGTTGCAAAAGATTTTATTACTTTTTTTATATTATCAACTGATACATTGTCCAACGTAGATTGCTAATGAGCCAGCAAAAACAAACCAAATCATGTTGTTATACAATATGCTTATGTTTGGTATTCCACAAGTAGGTAACCATGGGTAGTTTTTATGATTACCCATGGATAGGATACCAATGGTACTTATAGTTACCCATAGGTAGATGTTATTACAGAATGGAAATTGGAGCCATATGGTAAGATTGCACTTGTCTTTTTCCATTCCAAAAAGAATTATATGTGGGTTCATTATGCTTGTTTTGACTAATTAGTAATGGAAAAGAGTTCAGAGTTGAGGGAGGTTAAACACCATTACTCAACTCTCAACTCTTTTCCATTACTAATTAGTCAAGACAAGCACAATGAATCCACATATAAACCTTTTTGGGTGTTTTTTATCAGAGAGTATATAAAAAACTCACTGCCTCAAAATAAGTGAAAAAATCTTGACTGGGGCATAAAACACCATTACTCCACTCACTTCTTGTATACAAAATTTTGATTGCATATATTCTACATTGCAATTTAAATAAATAAACATTATTAATTGATTTGATTTTTTATTTCTGAACCAGTTATAAATTTGATTTATTGAACACTTTTCGATTCTGTAGGGTACTTTTTATCTTGCGCTGATGAACTCTGACTTTTACTATTTAGATCTTGTTTGTCTTAACATATTCTTTTCACAGACACCATTTTTAAATATGTTATTACCAACATTGCTGATAAAAACTCTTATCGGTAACCATATATCTGCTGAATTGGTACCATAGCTGGAATTCCTGAAAGCAAGCTATATAGCACTATTTCTCTTTCTCAGTTTTGTTTGTTGGTGTCCACAGGTAACCTGAATCTTTCCAGCAGTTAGGCTATTTGTTGAGTTCTAACCTGTTGTTTTCAAGCAACATTTGTGCCATTTATGATTTGGCTGTCTGAATATAAATGAGAAAAAATTGACTTTGGTATAAAATTTACATTTTCAACTATGTACAACTTGTTTGTTGTTGTTGTTGTTGTTGTAGATGTTGGTGTTGTAATCATAAACTTTTTTGATAAGGGTTAAATGCAGAACTTACAATCCTGAAGTCTCATTTTTCTCCTATATGAGAATATTAGATTGTGTCTTGACTTTTGACATTTTGTTTTTTGTTTACTGTATTTTGTTGGTTTTATTTAAGCAGACTAGATTTATTGAATCTCAGTTGTTGAATAAAAATTACAGAAAATCCAGTGACACCTCTAAGATTCTTGGAGACATGAGAATTTTTGTCCATAGAAATGTCAGCAATAATTAAAGCTTGACTGATATTCTTCTCTATCAGATTTTCGCAATAAATGCCATTGTCTTGTAGTGATATTGGGCGCTAAATCAAATTATATGCTACATAGACTACTGTTGTAAAATACCACAATAAAAAGAATATATAGATTGATTTACAATAATGTTTCATTTGCTCCATTCTATTAATCAATCATGAAAAAAATAACTCTAAAATCATTGTATAAATAATGATCTGGCACTCTTTTATTACCACTGTTTCTTAGGTCTAACTTTGATTTACTGATATCATATCTATGTAGACAAGGTTTTATCAGAGATTTTTTAAGCTTAAGTAAGTCTGCACTCTCTCTCTCTCTCTCTCTCTCTCTCTCTCTCTCTCTCTCTCTCTCTCTCTCTCTCTCTCTCTCTCTCTCTCATTTACCATCACAATATTGGAAAACTTTTTTTCTAAGCCTGTCTGTCTATTGCTCATTTCCATTGTCTGCCATAGTATTTATGTAGACAGAGTTTTGTTTAATCTATTTTTTAGATGTGGTTAATTTTCTTCCTCTGATTTACTATAATATGACCACTGTAAACACAATCTTTGAAGCAAAAAAGCTTGTGTCATCTCTCTCTCTCTCTCTCTCTCTCTCTCTCTCTCTCTCTCTCTCTCTCTCTCTCTCTCTCTCTTTCTCTCTCCTATTACTGCAACACTATACAAATGAAGCCCTTTTTGAATTCACAAATCACACACAGTTGAAAAAACAGCTGTAAGGGAAAAAAATCATGGTAACTTTCAAGTTTACAGAATCTATGGGTTTTTAAAGTTTCATTTTTTCAGCCTTTTGGCTGTTTTGAGTTTTCAGTTTAATTTGGTATAATGCATTCTAATTAAAACATTATGTTTAAATTCTCACAGGAAACCAACCAACTGTTATTGAGGTAAAATCCATTCTGCACTGATTAAAAAATCCCATCTTTTATCTTTTTTCCATTTATTTAATTTTTCAAATTTTTTCCAAGAAACTTTCTATTAAATTTTAAATGAGTTTCAGGTGTTAAAATCAGTATTAACTTGGAACATAATAACTGTTTTAATTTACACAAAGTATACTAGAGTGTCACCAAGTAGTGACATTTATTACTACACTGTCTGTCTTATAGATTTTACTTCTTCTGAGCTGTAATTTATCGAGAACATGCATAAATCTCAAATAAAAATGTCTGGTATAAAACATATTTGACAAGTTACTCTAGAATTTTTTCTTAAGTTGTGTTATAAGACATGTGATGTCTCTTGTACAGAATAACAACCATTAACTGTCTACATCAAGTGGTAAATTTGCTGTGAAAACTACACTTTGTGAAAACCATTATAATCTGTAACTATTTTGTCTCTAAAAAGGTGTAAGCTCTTAAATAATTTATACCACCTTTTAGGAAGACTGAGTTGTGCAGTTTCAAAGGGAATATAAAAAATATTGGCTGAACATTTACTGGACAATAGCCAAGACAACACTATGGTTATCACAATTTAAATTAAAAAAAAAAAAAGATAAGAAAAGATGATAAACACATGATATAAAAAATCTATAATATAGGGCATTATAAAAAATATAGTATTTAGGGCATTAAAGACTAGCATATAGGGCATTATAAAAAATATAGTATTTAGGGCATTAAAAACTAGCATATAGGGCATTATAAAAAATATAGCATTTAGGGCATTAAAAACTAGCATATAGGGCATTATAAAAAATATAGCATTTAGGGAATTATGAAAAATACTAGCATTTAGGGCATAATGAAAAATATAGCATTTAGGGCATTATAAGAAATATAGCATTTAGGGCATTGTGAAAAATATAGCATTTAGGGCATTATAAAAATATAGCATTTAGGCATTATAAAAATATAACATATAGGGACATTATGAAAAATCAAGCATATAGGGACATTATGAAAAATATAGCATATAGGGATTATAAAAATCAAGCATATAGGGCATTATAAAATCAAGCATATAGGGCATTATAAAAAATAGCATATAGGGCATTATAAAAATCAAGCATATAGGGTATTATAAAAAATCAATATAGGGCATTATAAAATCAAGCATATAGGGTATTTTAAAAAATCATATAGGGCATTATAAAAATTAAGCATATAGGTTCTAGCTGTTGATTGATTGGTTTTATTTTATTTTGTAAATGAAATTTTTCATAATCTTTGTCACACTGGTCATAAATAATTATGTAAAAAGATAATTAAACAGATAGAAACTTTCTGCTTACCTGATCTCAGGTGTATTATTAAGTCTCTCTAATCATAAGAGTAATCTGATTTTTTAAATCATATATAAGAAAGTATTTTTCTAATTGACTTGAGTATAAATCTTGATTGATTTCATTTTATTTTTAATGAATTGTAATCATTATATTTTACAGAAGTTAAACAAGATTTGTTACAATTTTGCATGTTTAACTTAAACATTGTCTGGTATGATTGATGATAAATTTTCATAGAAGAGGTACTTGTTCTTAGTTGCCGATAGCAACAAAATTCCTATGACTGCTAGAAATTTTTGTACATTTTCTTCCATACTGTGTATTTGTCAATTTGCATCCCTGATTTAAATTTTTTTTTCAATTTTAAATCCAGAACTTGTATTGTGTGTAATAATTCATTTAACAAATTCCAATTCTTGTTTTGTCTGATGGTAATTTTAGGATTCTACTGACTACAAATTGGTTACCTTGGTTACTCAAAAAGTCATCATCATATATGTTATTGTGTTCTAAATACAATAGCACATTTCCCTTTCAATACCAAAGAAGTGTAAGCTATAATGTTAACTTGGAAGTATCCAGGGAAAAGACCATTTTTCATCATTGTCTACAAACAGCTTTTAAAATTGAATGCTAATTATAATACAGAATAATTTTAAATTATTTTATTTTATGAGAAGGAACTTCATTTTTTTGCAAAAGAATGTATGTAATTGAAATATCTCAACTGAAATAATTCTACTGTCTTCTGAGTAACAAAATGGGTTATAATCATCATAACAAAAGTATATTAGTCTAGTCAAAATAGATATTGACTTCAGAATATTTGTAACAGAATGTAATTTATGACATATATACTTTAAAATATCTACAGTCAAACTTCGGTTATTCGAAATTCTATTAATCAAATACCTTAGATTATTCGAGGTTCCCGGTAGGTCCAGACCGCCCTGCATTATAACTTCATATTAAAAACTTTCTTTTATTGGAACTTCGTAATTCAAATACCTATGATTATTCGAACCTAATTTGAGGCCTGCATTAGACTTTTCAGTGAAAATATACCCCCAAATATTCGAAGTTGACATTTTTATTCATTTCTAAACTCACCTGTACAGTTAATACAGATGAGTATGGTTTCACCTATACCCATTTATGTTATCCATGCGCAACTCACTGTCATTAGGTAGACATGTGTACGCCATGTATTGTCCACCATAAGCCATGTCGATTATTAATTGCAAGAATTAATTGTAATTGTTCAATTAAACAGGTGTAGCAGAAAATAAGCTGCACATGTGTAGTGATACTCAAGTTAATGACAAAAAGAATTCTGTTGACAACTGTTACCATCATCAAAAATTTAAAAAAAAAACGGCATCTGAATATTTAATTAATATTTTAATATAGCCTATTCGCTTAAATAAAAAGAAATTATTATTTTGTAATAATGGTTGACAGAGACAGTTTTACGCCTTCTTCATATTTCAATTCTAGAAATTATACGAACCTGTTCCATTTCATTTTGTTGTGATTAAATTCAGGTTGCATTTGCACTGGATATCATCTAACTATGCAAAAATGTGAAAAAAAAAATATGGTTCAAACTCCAACAGTGTCTGACCAATCAAACTCCAACAGTGTCTGACCAATCCAATTCGAACAGTGTCTGACCAATCAAATTCCAACAGTGTCTGACCAATCAAACTCCAACAGTGTCTGACCAATACTTGAAATAAAAAGTAGTAACTTAACTCTGCAACTTTTTCGTTGTTATTGTTTTTTGTTTGTTCGTTTGTTTGTTTTTTGTTTTTGTTTTTGTTTTTTTTTTTTTTTTGGTTTGTTTTGAATGGGACATTGAAAACAAATGAAGTTTGTCAGAGTACCAAGCAGCTAAAAGCATACAACATAACGTTTTTGTCTGCCAAACAGGGTTTATTTGTTTGTACATGTGGGTGAGTGCTTGTCCAACATAACATTTTTGTCTGCCAAACAGGACTTACATTTTGTATTTGTTTGTACATATGGATGTGTGCTTGTCTCAACAGGACTTTTTTGTCTGCCAAACAGGACTTTTTTGTTTGTACATGTGGATGTGTGCTTGTCCCAACAGAACTATACTTGTTTGGACCAAAAACTGAGTCATTGTCCTAACAGGAGAGAATGATTTAAGCCTTAAGGAATATCCCCTATTGGCATTATTAATATTTTGTAACTTGATATTTCAAAGTTTTCAATTTTAGACTTAGCAATGAAACCAAGATTATTGAACTAAATTAAAATTTAAAAAAAATATAATTTTGTTTAACAGAGATAGAATTGACATTAATTCTTCATTTAGATATTAAACTGAAACAATAAATATTTATTTTTGTAACTGATATTAGGCTATAACTGTAGAAACAAAATGAAAATCTAAATGTTCTAAGGACTTAAGATTATGAATTGTGAAATTCAAAAATTGGTTTTAAATAAATGTATTTTAAAGCAAAAGCTCTGAAATATATCTGATGCCATCCAAGGCACAGACAAAGAGTTGTCTGAATGTATACTGACTAACAATATAAACATCTATGATTGAACCAGAGACTTTGGTGGTCAAGTGGTCTAAAGTATATGCTTACAGATCAAAGTGCCTCTTACCACCAAGGTCAGAATTCTGCTTTTTTTTCCCATTTAAAAAAAATTTGTCGGGTTGCTTGTAAGAAAGCATTTGTTTTTCTCTCAGTATTCTGGTTTTTTTCCACTGTCAGAACTGACTGCCATGATAAAAGTGACAGAATCTTAACTGGGCTTAAAAACTTCATAACACAACTCCACCCCAATCAAACCACAAATTGTAATCGGTTTGGATTATATAAATATATAATACAAATACCAGTTAAATTTTGATGTGCCAGATGTGCACATTTTGGAAATTCATTCATAAATGTATTTTTTTTTTTTTTTTGATTTTCATCAATAAAATATCTTTGTATAACTTTTTTCTTGCAAAACTGATAATTAGAGAATTTTACCAAAATCAGAATAAAAGAAAGAACAGAAGCAAAAGGAAGAAAATACCATAAAAATTAATGTTTGATTATTGTTAGAGACAAGAAAATATAATGAACTATCAGAGATGACAATATATGAATGACCATTTATATATCACAGTCTAGTTATATATACGAATGACCATATATATACCACATTCCAATTATACATATATAGCATTGACCATTTAAATATCACAGTTCAATTATATGTCTTTCCTGTAACAAGAAGTGACATAATTGCTCTAAAGATGCTGAAAATTGATTTCGGTAGAATCTGTGGTAAATCATCAGCCATCTTTGATGATAATAATAGATGGAATAAATATGTAATTACTGCCATTATTGTCTAATTAAGGTATTAATTACATTTTTCTCTATCTCGTTTGGTTACTATTAGGCCAAACCTTAAGTCCTTAATATTTGACTTGTAGAAGACACATTAAGATTTACTGAATCTTGTCACTTCAAAGACTGACAGAGATATATTTTCCATCAGTATTGCTCATCTTCTTATATTTTTAAAGTCATTATTTTTCATCCTTGTTTATGAACCTCATTTATATTTTTTTAATACAAACCAGTCAACTGATGTTAATAATTATTTTTGTTAGACATATTTATGCTTGACTAAACAAAAATGTTAGTAATATTAGTCCTGATTATTTTTTAATCTCTTCAGTGTCTTTTTACTAGAAAGATTAAATGACATGCCAAGGTTTCTAACATCTAAAAAAGTAGTGGTCTTCTGTCTGGTCAATAGATAAAAAAAATAATTAAATTCAGGTTGCATTTGCACTTGATATCATCTAACTATGCAAAAATTAAAAAAAAAAATGGTTTAAACTCCAACAGTGTCTGACCAATCAAACTCCAACAGTTTCTGACCAATCAAATTCCAACAGTGTCTGACGAATACTTGAAAGTAAAGGTAATGCCTGAACTCTGCAACTTTTTCGTTGTTATTGTTTTTTTTTTTTTTTTTTTTTTTTTTTTTTTTTTTTTTTTTTTTTTTTTTTTTTTTGAATGGGACATTGAAAACAAATTATGTTTGTCAGAGTACCAAGCAGCTAAAAGCTTTTATGTATTTATTATTTCAGTTGGATATCATTTAGGAAACTATTTTTCTTTAAAAATTTTGAGAACTTGTGTTGTAAACATTTCACATAAGATTCCATGGAAACATCATGAAAATGGACCATGTGGTATGCTGGCAAACCCAGTACATGTAAGAGTGGTATACATAGGCCTAGCTCATTACATTTGAATGTATTAAAATGTTGCTGTAAAATAAAAATAAAAAATTAAAATAAAAAATTATTAGTAGCAAAATTATACCTGATATCACTCTTTTCTTTGTTTAGTGTCAATTATATTTTCTATATATTTCAATTTGACAAAATTTGTTTAAATGTCTACAATACAAAAATATTAAAAATAATAATTTTAAAAAATAAGAAAGGAAAACATTTTAAAAAAGAAAAATAAGAAATTTAAAATTTGACTGATAGGTATTTATATTTTTATAAGTTGATAAATTTGAATAATCAACAAATTTTTAGGACTTAAATGGAACTCGAACAAAGTTTTATTGATGTTTAAAATAATAACATGCCATATTTGATGAAAGCTGCATTGGATTATCCTAGTTTGTTTATTGTTAAAAGATCATAATGTTGTCATTTAGCTAATTCCTTATTTACAAAAAACCCACCATCACAGTTAATACCAGAATGTAATACATTAAACTAATAAGTTTTATTATATAGTTGTTGGCCCTTTGGAAGTTGGTATATATTATCATGAACTAAAACATGTGGAATGTAGCAGGTTCTCTTCGTAGCAGTATATTCCACTGGAGTAGAAACATAAAGTAATACAATTTTTATTCCCAATTTTCATGCAGTATTCATACGCCTGTCTGATACAATTATTCAGTGACTTTTGATTAATGACTCTTGGGTATTGCAAAGTGTTTTTGAATGTATTTGTTGTAAATGCCACCATGTCATTGACTTTGGCCTTAGAGAACACAAAAAAGTACAGAGGTTAGCATTTCTCATAAGCTGTTTTGTTTTAAAAATTCTGACTTTCTAGAGGAAGATTCAGTCACAATAGGACCTGTCAATAAATAAATAAATAAATAAATAAATAAAACAACCGTGGCCTTGGTGGCCGAGTAGTCTAAAGCGTGCACTTACTGACCACAGTGGCTCTCACCGCCTGGGTTGGAATCTCACTCTGGACAGATCCTAGTTTGAGAAAGTTTGTCAGTTTGCTTGCTGAAGGTCGGTGGTTTTCTCCACCATTCCAGTATTTACCTCCTCGAAATAAGTGAACAAATCTTGATTGGGGCATAAAACACCATTACTCCACTCCACTCTTAAAACAACCTGTGTAAACCAAACAGCTGTTTAATCATAATCTTCAGTTCCATTGATGTTTGGTTTAAAAGGGTTCACTAAAATTCCAAATGTTTAGGAGAAAGTGAAATATTGTTATATATAAATACTTAATATTGCAATACTGAGGTTTTATTGGAGTTTGGTCTTAAAATGGTTCACTAAAATTCTACATGTTTAGGAGAAAGTGAAATATTGTTATATATAAATACTTAATATTGCAATACTGAGGTTTTATTGGAGTTTGGTCTTAAAATGGTTCACTAAAATTCTACATGTTTAGGAGAAAGTGAAATATTGTTATATATAAATACTTAATATTGCAATACTGAGGTTTTATTGGAGTTTGGTCTTAAAATAGTTAACTAAAATTCTACATGTTTAGGAGAAAGTGAAAAATTGTTATATATAAAGACCTAATATTGCAATACTGAGGTTTTATTGGAGTTTGGTTTTAAAAGGGTTCACTTAAATTCCACATGTTTAGGAGAAAGTGAAATATATTGTCATATATAAAGACTTAATATTGCAATACAGGGGTTCCAATTATCCATCTCAGTAAGTGAAAGACAAGATTAGATATAAAATTTCAGCAATGTTTTTATTGTTCCCTTGCCAGTACAACAAAATAAATGTACAATTACTATTACTACAGTTTCATTGGCTTGTTCTAAGTCACAACCTTCATGTTTCACAAATATATCAAACATTCGTCAGTTATAATGGCCATGTGGTCAAGGCCTCATCTTCAAAACCCAAGGCATCTTGCATGCATTCATATAATTTCTGTAAAAGTAATAAGAACAAGTTTTCTTTGCTGAAAACAATTGCAATATGAAACCATCTATCAACCAACAAAACTTCATGGAAATAAGCACCCATGACTAAATTACTAAATCACCGAAAAAATGACATTCCATTAAAATTGATCAATATTGTTCAGATTTAATGCTACAAGAATGTAGTGAACAGTTACTAATGATTCATGATTTATAGTATCAAACTTATATATGGAATTATTCGGTATGGGTTGTTTTAATTACTTTCGATACTGGGATATTCTCTTGTTAGATAAATGTTATTATATCTGATAACTGAACTGAGTATGGGATTACAAAAATGTTTTGTTGTTGTTCCATGCTGATATTGTTTAGATCAGTAAATATTCGGCAATCCAAATTTAAATCTCTTATGTCAGTATGATTCTTCTCATGATGTAACATGGATATATTGGGGATTATTATAGGAGTATTACACATGATGACTTTTAGAATACATTCTCTGTACCAAATTGCTCATAACTCAACATCATTTTTCCTGAATATTTATCATATATAACTCAAAAAACCAACTTCTACCTTTATTTGCAGCCATTCTAGTGTAGTGATTCTAGACACTGGTCAACAAGAGCTGTTATTAATTTATTAATTAGTAATCTATTGTTAAATATTAACATTTTTCTGTATTAATCTTTCTTGAACTTGGAAATAAATTCATTCTGGTCACATGACACAACATACAAACTATACATCACATTGAAAATCACAAATGATTCATTCTGGTCACATGACACAACATACTAACTACATATCACACTGGAAATCACAAATTCATTCATGTCACATGACGCAACATATAAACTACATAACACATTGGAAATCACAAATAATTCATTCATATCACATGTCACAACATCCAAACTACATATCACATTGGAAATCACAAATTCATTCATATCGCATGTCCCAACATACAAACTACATAACACATTTAAAATCACAAATAATTCATTCATATCACATGTCACAACATCCAAACTAAATAACACATTGGTAATCATAGATTCATTCATATCACATGTCACAACATACAAACTACATAACACATTGGAAATCACAAATTCATTCTGGTCACATGACACAACATACAAACTACATAACACATCGGAAATCACAAATTCATTCATATCACATGACACAACATACAAACAACATAACACATTAGAAACACAAATTCATTCTGGTCACATGACACAACATACAAACAACATAACACTTTGGAAATCACAAATTCATTCTGGTCATATGACACAACATACAAACTACATAACACATTGAAATCACAAATAATTCATTCTGGTCACATGACACAACATACAAACTACATAACACATTTAAAATCACAAATAATTCATTCATATCACATGTCACAACATACGAACTACATAACACATTGGAAATCACAAATTTATTCATATCACATGACACAACATACAAACTACATAACACATTGGAAATCACAAATTCATTCTGGTCACATGACACAACATACAAACAACATAACACATCGGAAATCACAAATTCATTCATACCACATGACACAACATACAAACTACATAACACATTGAAAAATCACAAATTCATTCATATCACATGACACAACATACAAACAACATAACACATTGGAAACACAAATTCATTCTGGTCACATGACACAACATACAAACAACATAACACTTTGGAAATCACAAATTCATTCTGGTCACATGACACAACATACAAACAACATAACACATTGGTAATCATAGATTCATTCTGGTCACATGTCACAACATACAAACAACATAACACTTTGGAAATCACAAATTCATTCTGGTCACATGACACAACATCCAAACAAAATAACACATTGGAAATCACAAATTCAATTTGGCCATTTGACACAACATACAAACTACATAACACATCGGAAATCACAAATTCATTCATATCACATGACACAACATACAAACTACATTACACATTGGAAATCACAAATTCATTCATATCACATGACACAACATACAAACAACATAACACATTGGAAACACAAATTCATTCTGGTCACATGACACAACATACAAACAACATAGCACTTTGGAAATCACAAATTCATTCTGGTCACATGACACAACATACAAACAACATAACACATTGGTAATCATAGATTCATTCTGGTCACATGTCACAACATGCAAACAACATAACACTTTGGAAATCACAAATTCATTCTGGTCACATGACACAACATCCAAACTACATAACACTGGAAATCACAAATTCATTTTGGCCATTTGACACAACATACAAACTACATAACACATTGAAAATCACAATTAATTCATTCATATCACATGTCACAACATACAAACAGCATAACACATAGGAAATCACAAATTCATTCTGGTCACATGACACAACATGCAAACAACAAAACACATTGGAAATTACAAATTCATTCTGGTCACATGACACAATGTACAAACAACATAACACATTGTATATCACAAATTCATTCTGGTCACATGACACAACATACTAACAACATATCACATTGCAAATCACAAATTCATTCATATCACATGTCCCAACATACAAACTACATAACACATTGGAACCACAAATTCACCCGGCTGTAGAAATTCCATGGACATATGTCCATGTCCATGTTAAATCCATGGATTTCCACGGAAATGCCATAAAAATCCATGGAAAGTGTGTACATGTCCATGGAAAAATAAATTTGCCATATATTTGACCATGGACATGTACACACTTTCCATGGAATTTCTGTGGACATGTACATGGATTTTGTGGCACATTTTTGTTCTGTCAATGAAAGTTTAACAAAATGTACAAAGTTTCAGGCTCAGCATTTTCAACAAACTCTGTACGTGGAAATTCCATGGATTTCCATGGCATTTTTCTCAAGTGTCTAGGTCAGCAATTCAAGTGCTTTGTTCATACAATTAGGAGGTTCTGCTAGACAACAACAAGAAAAAAAGATGGCTGCCTAGTATGACCAGCATTTTTAGACATTTCAGCTTAAGACTATACAAGACTAAGAAAGACATAAAATCTTATATTTTGTTGCAAAGTTACTGGATATTATACAAAGGAAAGCTTTTTGAGATAATGGAATCTAGTGAAATTATAAGCAGACCATTGAAAGTGTCATTTGGGAATTATTAAGCTGTATTTTAAAGTATGGAAAGTACCATGTGAGTTTTATTAACTTCATTCTATCATGTAACTTACATAAATGATACAGGCAACTATTTTTGTTATAAAGTTTAACTCAGATAAAAAATCAAAATAAAAAATGATATATTTATTGTCATTAAGAGTGAGCAATTAATCTTTTAAAGATCTGTATGAACATAAAAATATCATGAATAAAATACATTGGTGAGGTTCTAAAGACTTGATGTGATTTTGTTTAATAATTATTAAAACAGTCATAGGCAACAAAAAGTCACCAGATATATGTCATTTCATAATTTCAACAAAATGTGCTGACTCACAGAGTAGCCATTTTTTTTCTTGATGCTGTCTATAATTACTTCATCTGGATGGATCACTTTTTAAAAATTTGACACTTATTTTCCATGTACAATGTACATGGATTTCCATGTACATCGACCATGGATTTGCCACGTACATGTCCACAGATTTGCCATGTACATGTCCATGGATTTGCCATGTTCATGTCCACAGATTTGCCATGTACATGTCCATGGAATTTCCACGTACATGTCCATGGAATTTCCACGTACATACGGTTCCAATACTCCAAAATGTCCACGGATTTGCCACGTACATTGTCCATAGAATTTCCACGTACATGTCCATGGAATTTCCACGTACATACGGTTCCAATACTCCACACTTTCCATGTACAAAAAATCCATGGAAATTCCATGGATTCCATGGCAAATCTACACCAGAGTATTCTGGTCACATGACACAACATACAAACAACATAGCACTTTGGAAATCACAAATTCATTCTGGTCACATGACACAACATACAAACAACATAACACATTGGTAATCATAGATTCATTCTGGTCACATGTCACAACATACAAACAACATAACACTTTGAAAATCACAAATTCATTCTAGTCACATACATCTTCAGCTATCACGTACTATAATCAGGCGGCGTAACTCTGATCAGTAGTTTACCTGTGCTATTCAGAGTTGTCGTTACTGTCTGTACAGCGTATAATATGAACTTGCAATGCATAAGGGAAAGTGTAAACCAAATACAAGGAAGACAAAAAACAAGAAAAATATTTTAAATTTTAATTATTATTAATTATAATTAATTTGTTTTAAAATCGAAGAAATTTCTCTCTCTCTCTCTCTCTCTCTCTCTCTCTCTCTCTCTCTCTCTCTCTCTCTCTCTCTCTCTCTATCTTTACATGTGATTTTCCTATGGTTTCTTTTTTACTTAGTGTATATTATTCATTCATGCATTCATTGATGATAAGATTTTTAATTAGTTAGTTCTAGTATTAACAGGTAAGTTTGTTGACAGTTTGTTGAATGGAAATATCCAAACTGTCCTGCAAACAATTAATTTGCTAATGAGTGTACTCGGTGATTAACTACATCAAAAACATGAAAATATTTCTAAATTTGCAAGTGTCCAAGTTTGCATCAGACAAAATTTTGATACTTGCAATTTAGAAATATTTTCATTAATTACCATCAGTTTCTCAATATTATTGCAAGAGTCAAAACATTTTTTGGAACTTATTTGCCACATAAGATTATTTATTTATTTATTTATTTATTATTTATTTATTTATTTATTTATTTATTTATTTATTTTTGCTTTTTATAGTTATCTTACTTTTTATCTTTTTATTTTCATATTGGATAATTACTTTTGAACTTTTTTTTTTACCTTATTGGTGCATTTTCTTCGACAATCTTTTTAAATTTATTTATTTATTTATTTATTTATTTATTTACTCTATTGTTAAGAATTTTTTCATTTATTTCTCTTCAACAAACTTTTTAAATTAATTAATTAATTTATTTATTAATTAATTTATCTATTTATTTATCTATTCTATTGTTTAGTAGTTTTTAATTTATTTCTGTATTCGATAAGTAAATTTAATTAAATTTTCAGTAATTTTTTATTTAATTTTGATTTAGTTATTTCTTTGTTTAATCGATGGTTAAGTTTAATTCTTTATCTAATCCATTGTTAAGTTTATTTATTTATTTTTGCCTTTTTATGTATATCTTTCTTTTTTAATTGAATTGAAAGAAAATAAAACCTTTCAATTTGTTACCTTTTAATTTGTGAAGAAAATAAAACAACATAAGGGTATTACATAATATATATGATAAAGTCCCAGATGTCGGCCAAATTGGATATTTCTTTACTAGCTGATGAAAATTTACGAATTCTCCTAATTTGTCGTCAAAACTAACATTTGATTTTTACATTTTAATCTTTATAAAAGTGTACTCTAACACTGTAGACGTGCACATTTTGAAAAAAATCACTTTAGCATGAAAAATAAGCCAATAACTAACGGTCGTTTGTCACATTTTTATTTCAACAATATACAACTATAAGATATAGTTGGGATAAAACTGCTATATTTTTAACTTAAAATGGACGAAACTTCCCGATGTCCTAAAATTTTACAAAAAATATTGAAATAACCGGGATTTCATAAGGAACTTAATGATATGTGCACAATTTTTATATCGTTTTTTGTTTCTTTTTAACAGAATAAAAACTATACACCTGTTCTATATTTCCTTATGCCGATAGTAAGACACTGAACCGTAGATCGTTGTACAGGTGAAGTACAACAATGTACATGATAGCTGCCTATGTAACACAACATACAAACAACATAACACATTGGAAATCACAAATTCATTTTGGTCACATGACACAATGTACAAACAACATATCAAATTGGAAATCACAAATTAATTCTGGTCACATGACACAACATACAAACCACACAATACAGACATTTGTGACACTTAAAATCAAAGTTGAAGTGTAACAGATCTTAATCAAGTTTCATTTTGTAAAATATTTCAGTTTATGTAAAATTGCTGTGTACAACTACATGATTTATTTATCTGCCAAAAGCTAAACATTTCATTTATAAATTTGTCTTTCAAACTGCAGACATTGTTGTTTTACATGTTATTTTTATTTTAAAATTTTCTGCAGATGTAATTTTATTTTTCAGCAGAATGTGGTATGTGTTTTTGCAATATTTTGCAGCCATTTATCTTATATATATTAAGACAAACTTCAGACTTTCCCTTTAGAAATTTCATTGTCAACAATAAAAAAAAAAAAAAAGAAGCTAAGCATTGATTGTAATATCAAAATTGGTTAAAATGTTTTGTGGGAACACAGTAAAATCCTGTAAAGCAAGTTAGGTAAAAGTGTACATTGAAAATTTGGATTACACTGAGAATTATGTCAATCTTGGCTTATAATTCAGTCTAAAAATATGATATTGAATTAACATTATTTTGTAATAAAATAATAATAATAATAATGATAATGAATAAATAAATAAATAAAACCATGTAATGAATGTAGCTATGGTTTACTTACATCTGATTTCATAGAACAATTATTGTAAACACAGCTCAAACAATTTTGTTCTAACGAATTTTGACCAGTAATATTAGTAAGTATTATGTTTCCACACTCACCTGCCTCTGACATATTAATTATATTTTGATATTTGTCATTTGTTATTCTATATTATCAAAATTTGATTTCTGGGCAAAGCTCTGGTAATTTTCAATGTTAGGAGTGTTTGGAATAATGAATTTCAAGTCAAGTTTAAATTTGTGTAGTTGTTTAGCTTTCCTGAATAAATGATCGAGGGAGCTATTAAAACGTGTTGTTTTGTTTTTTTTTGTTTTTTTTTTATTTTTTTTTTTTATTTTGGTCAATTTATGATGCCCACTTTCTGTTTTCAATGGTTCATTTTCCATATCATTTATCACTTAAACAGCTTGCCTCTCCAGAACATATTATCCTATTGCAATGAATCGTGTCATGGATGTTTCCATGCATAAGCTCTTAAAAGAAGCAAATGCTGTTTGACCTTGACCTTTATTGAAAGACACAGTGACTTAAATACCAAGTTTGCCAAACAGAACGTCATGTATAGCATCAGAGTAAGAAAGTCTACAAAGTTTGCCAAACAGAACTTCATGTATAGCATCAGAATAGGAAAGTCTACCAAGTTTGCCAAACAGAACTTCATGTATAGCATCATAGTAGAAAAGTCTACCAAGTTTGCCAAACAGAACTTCATGTATAGCATGAGAGTAGGTAAGTCTACCAAGTTTGCCAAACAGAACTTCACATATAGCATCAGAGTAAGAAAGTCTACCAAGTTTGCCAAACAGAACTTCATGTATAGCATCAGAGTAGGAAAGTCTACCAAGTTTGCCAAACAGAACTTCATGTATAGCATCATAGTAGAAAAGTCTACCAAGTTTGCCAAACAGAACTTCACGTATAGCATCAGAATAGGAAAGTCTACCAAGTTTGCCAAACAGAACTTCATGTATAGCATCATAGTAGGAAAGTCTACTAAGTTTGCAAAACAGAACTTCATGTATGGCACCAGAATAGAAAAGTCTACCAAGTTTGCCAAACAGAACTTCACATATATCATCAGAGTAGGAAAGTCAACCAAGTTTGCCAAACAGAACTTCATGTATGGCATCAGAGTAGGAAAGTCTGCTAAGTTTGCCAAACAGAACTTCTTGTATAGCACCAGAATAGAAAAGTCTATCAAGATTGTCTGTATTGTTCTGTATTTGTGTATATGGTATGGTTGTTAACTCCACTACTCTTATTAACATGATTTATCTTGTTTCTAAATACCAAACTTTTTTTTGTAATTTGTCTTTCAAACTACAGACATAACTTTTTATTTTCTACATACTTACAGCATATTGCCATCATGATACATGATATATGATTTGAAAAAAAAGGGGGAAAAAAAGGAAAAAGCAGATACATCTTCATCTGGGAAAGTAAATGTTTTTATTCAGCAACCAAATACATTTTATTTCTAATTAAATCTAATTGAGTTTAGTTTGTAAGTGAAAAAAATTGCAGCCTTTTATAAATGATTGTTTCAGATATATTGGAAAAGAGAACATGTAAACACACACACACACACACAGAGAGAGAGAGAGAGAGAGAGAGAGAGAGAGAGAGAGAGAGAGAGAGAGAGAGAGATTAGGCATTTTATTCCAGGTAATTTATACTATAAACCCTGAATTATGTCTCTTCTTTTTTCCACCTGAAAGTTTTAAAAATCCTAGTAAAATTCAGAATAAATTATAACATTTAATTTAGCATAATTTAGTTGTATTTGCAATGAACATCAATGGAAGATAAATTAATAAAAGAAATTCTGATGCACTGGAAAATTGATGTTAGAAAAGTTTCCAAATGACAATACATAGCAACTGTATCAAGTAGATAGATAAATTTCACCATTAATGAAAAAGAATGTCTATAACTCACAAGTTTAAATTTGATTTCAAGAGCCATTATTCTTTGTTTTATTCCCAGTAGGGATTTTCCAACTTTGTTATTGTTGACACTGATAGCAAACATGCCCACCAACCCTAGTGTCCTGTTAACATGGAATTTTTAATATTTTTTTTTAAAAAACAGCTTGATATATAATTAACATTTTTGTAATACAAAATTTTGTTGGTAAACCAATTTTATATATAATTTTAGTTATGTACCAGTAAGCGTCACCTAAAATTACCTGTAATGCACATATGTAGGTCCATCTCTTAGTTTTATTGCACTTGAGTTTTATATTTAACTTCATGAAACTTTGGTTTTTTATTTATTTATTTTTATTATTATATTATTAATATTTTTATTTATTTTATTCATTTATTTTATTTTTCATGTTCTGGAGAATAAATGGGCATGGTGAATATAGACTTGGCAGAAAGCATGTTCAAGATTTTAATATGTAAACATATCAGATTCAAGGTTGACCCTGTAAGACATTTTTTTACATAGGCCAGATATTGTATTTTGCACACATACAAATAAAAATTTGTCTGATAAAGCAACAATACACTTTTTCATCAAGATCTGATTAATTTTTTTTTCAGTAAAAGATAATTTTAATGGTATTTTTTATGTTTAGGGCAAACATATCTACTGAAACCAGCAGGGAAAATCAAAACAGTTGATTAAGAAATGTTTTCTTCTTGCTTGTTTTTATCAAAGAAAATTAATAATTAATAAAAAAAAAATATATCATAAAGATATTGATTAGTTATTATATGAAATAAACCAACAGTAGATTTTTTTTGAATGTATAAGGCTTTTTGTCAGTAATAGTGAGGGAACATCAGATGAGACATGAACAGTTTTGGGAGATTAGTTGGTATAATATGCACAATTGATTGATTAATTTTATGTGGTTTTTCATTCCAGTCAAGTATATTTCACTTATATTGGGACATTACCAGCTATAGGTAATATGGCAAATAATATGGCCTTTGCAGTGCTCTTTAAGGGCATTGTGCAGGGAGGGTTCCTTAGTGTTCCATGCCTGCTGTGACATGGGGCATCCGTATTTAAGGTCTTTCTCAAAGGACCCTATGACTTTCATTTTTCAATACAGAGTTCTTGGCAAAAGAACAGTCACTACCTATTTTTAAGTCTTAGCCTGATTCAGCCAGGGTTTGAACCCAAACCTCTCACATATGAATATAGAAGAATTTACACTGATAAAATAAAGGTAGTAATCTTGATATTGTTTGAGACGTTTTTATGTTGATAATATGAGTAGCAGTCTTGCAAGAGTATAGAAATTTTTTTTTAACTTATAATAAAGATTTAGCCATCTTAATATTTTTTCCAGGACTATCAGAAATACTCAAGAATCTTACATTTTGGGTAGGTCAGATTGTATATCCATGTTTCTTGCACTCCAGATACAATTTTCCATATAAAAGAGCGGTGCAAGATATTTCAATCTTGCACCCCCCTGTACAAGATAGCTGACACGCTCTTTTTCCCGCAAAGATTTATCAATGAAATCAGAGGTGTATCAATACTTTGAGAAGTGCTTTAAACCCAAGAATCTGGCATACCTTTGCACAAACAAATAAACAGAACAGGTAATACTACAGTTTAAATTTAAAATGTAGTTTAAAAATTTTTTTTCTAAATCAATAACAAGTTTTTTTCATATTACATTAATTTTTATATGACATTATTTTTTATATGACGTAATGTTAATATGAATTATGACATCACGCTTGTTGCTGTCTTTTGTATTCACAAACCACTTCCATATGTTGAATCTTGATTTTTTATAGAACTTGTATATTTTGTGGTGCAAGAAATATACTAGTGGAAAAAAGTAACTGTGCATGACTGAAATGTGAGATTTCGTATTCGTTTATTAGATATTTCTTTACAAATTTATGTCATTGAAAGGTTACAGATACTGTTATTTCATATGCAGGGGACTAGAAACATAGCAGATAGTAAAAGTCAGTTCACAAGATCAGTATCGTGTGTGACCACCATTAGCATTGACACAGGACTGACAGCGACGCTTCATAGAGTTGATTAAATGCCTAAGGAATGCTTGAGGGATGTTGTTCCATATCTGGTCTAACGTTTGGGCCAACCCTTGCAATGTTACAGGCTGATTGGGCAGATGATGAAACCGGCGTTCCATTTCATCCCATACGTGTTCAATTGGAGAAAGGTCAGGTGAAACAGCTGGCCACGATAACACATTGACATTATGCTGTGCCAGAAAATCCATTGCACTTCGTGCAACGTGTGGTCTTGCATTAGCATGCTGAAAAGTGACGTTATGTTGCTGTCCTTGAATGAATGGGATGACATGGGTCTGTAGGATTTCATCACGGTACCGTACACCAGTCAAATTCCCGTCGATGACTACCAGAGGAGTTCTGTCATTCACTGTGATGCCACCCCAAACCATTACACTGCCCCCACCGAATGAACGTTGTTCCACCACACACGCGTCATGGAAATGTTCTCCAATGGGCCGATACACTCTGGAGCGTCCGTCACTGCTGTCCAAGTGAAATCTGGACTCATCGGTGAACATAATTTGTGCCCAGTCTCGACGATTGAAACGTAAATGTGTTCTGCACCATGCAAGACGAGCTGTGCGATGACCTCATTGTAGAATTGGATGGATTGCCGGACATCGTGGGCGAATATGTCTTTCCCGTAAACGATTCCCTATTGTTCTGGGGCTGATTGGGCGTAGTCCAGGAATAATCCGGGCATTAGTACTGGCAGTTTGGACACGGTTCCGGAGGTGCTCAAGCCGGATATGGTTGTCTTGCTGACGTGTCATTACGCGTGGACGTCCTGAATGAGGGCGGTCTCTAGTGGTGCCAAACTGTTGGTATTGTCCATAAAGCATAAACAGTGTTTCTGTGGACACCAAAATGTCTAGTGACAAAGCTTTGGGTCATACCAGCCTCAAGCATACCAATTGTGCGGAGGCGATCATTTTCATTTAGCCTAGGCATTACACTATGGAAGCTTTCAACCGAATAAACTTGCTTTTCTGGTTTTCTGGTGTCCAAACAAACAAACAACAGTAAATTATTCCTAAAATATTGTCACACTGAAATTCTGGGCGACAATTGTGTGAAAACCGACCTGTGCGCATAAAGCGTAGTACAAATCGGCAAGCCTCGTTCTGGACCAGATATATTAGAACTCTGGTTGAGATTTCCCTATCTGGCACCACAAGTAGTGATAGATTCTTTTAATCTCATTTATAGAGTTAATATCTTTCTGTTATTTTTTTTTTTTTTGTTAAACAAAATTTTGTTCATTTTTTATAGTATATCCATTTGTATTGGAATAAAAATATTAGTATTTTGATATCAGGTGAGGGTAATTTGGTTACCTTTGGTTTTAAAATATGGCAATCCTGTAAATCCGCATTGAATTCCAAAATAATAAATGTAAACATTTTTTAATCTTTCATATAATCCAGTAGGCAATATTTGACATGTGCTAATTTTTTATATCTTCTAGACATTGATAATTTGTCTGATAAAAACATTTAATTATTCATTTTCTTCATCAAGAGTTGATCGATTATTTTATAAGAAGTAATTATGTTGGTAATCTTGTGTTATAGGCAAATATTTCTGTGTATTTAGACAAATCATCTGAGAAATCATAATGGCAATATTTACCCATTTGGCTTTATAAGAAAATTTAGAAATTAATTAAAAGATAACAAAACATGGTGATTAGTGATTTAGTCTTTGAACATATGAAAATCATTTCTGTCTATCTTCAGGCAAGAATACCTAGAGGCCACTGGAATTATAAAAGATGAGTTGAGTAATGGTGTTTAACATTCTAGTCAATAATATTTCACTTATATTGAGACATTGCCAGCTAAAGGTGAAGTGCAGAAATTTTGCCTGTGAGTTGCACTGATTGAATTAAATGGCAGGGCTCTTTATTGTGCCATGGCTACCATGAATCAGGACCTTGTTATTTTAAGTTCCCATCCAAAAAAACGTGACTTTTATTTCGTAATGTTGAGTGCTTGGCAAAAGAAAAGTCACTACCCACTTTCAAGTCTTGGGTCAGACCTGGTCAAAATTATAATAGTGAACTGACAATTTTTTCACATTATGGTATGCCTGATTGGTATTTGAACTTAGGCAGTGAGAGACACTGACTTTTAGCAGGTACTTACACCACTCAGTCACATATGCCATTTTTTTCTACTTATGGAAATGAGAGAATAGAGATAAACAAGTATTTGTGTCACTTCTCTAAAATTGATGATTAACTTAAATCATGTTTAGCCCTTTTTTTGTATCAAATACATATAATTTCCAATTTTTGAATATTTTTTACATACTTGGTAAATAAAAAAAAGCATTATAATAACACATACAAGATGAATCTGTTATTGTTACACTGTTTTTGTAATGAACTATCTATCAACTAACCAGATTAGCAGACTTAATAGTGAGCTTTAGAGTTCCTTGACCAGAAATCTATCAGTACCAGAGTTTATTATAATTACTGATCATTAAGAAACCATGTCTACACAGTAGTTACCAGTGATGAGTTAGCAGGGATCTCTGTAGGGGTGCTGTGAATATATTTATGGATTATGCACAAAAATGTTGTTATGCATTAAATCTGATAAGGGGTAACAAGTTGGTTGTACTTGTTAATATTTGTTACAAGACAAAATTTGGCACTTTTTGTATTGGTTTTTGCATTCTATATTTCATGTATGGTTTGATTCATAACTTGTCAAACAGTATTAATCCTAGTAGATCATAATATAATATTTACCTGTTCCAGAATGATTCTAATGTTAAAATGGCTCTCTCTCTCTGTCTCTCTCTCTGTCTCTCTCTCTATCTGTCTCTCTCTCTCTCTCTCTCTCTCTCTCTCTCTCTCTCTCTCTCTCTCTCTCTCTCTCTCTCATGCATGAGTATGGTGGTCAAAGAACAAGTTGTCACAGGTTTGTTATACCAAATGTTTGTACCATTTGACCACTGATGCTTTTTTTTACAGCTTTTTAATTTGTAGCTTTTCTGTTGTGCTTTCATTTTCTTGTTATTCTAAATAATTAGTTTTAAGTCCCAATGCTTTTTTGTATGTAGGAGCAGACGGATCCTGGCAATATTCATGTTAAAAAGGACTGCCTAGCAGAATGGAAATCAGATTTTAAAAATTATCCATTTATTTTCCTTTTTTTTTAAAAAAAAAAAAACAAAACAAAACAAAACAAAACATAAAAATGTTCTCCTCTTTCTGCTATAGCAGTAAAAATAAACCTCATTTTTAAAAAGAATTTTTAAAGGAAAGGGTCTCATATTAAAACTGAAATAAAAAATTGCAGCAGACTAAAGGCATAATAAAGAAATTAATTAATTCACATAAATGTTTACTGTCTTACTTTATAATGCCAACAATTTTATTAGAGCATGTTGATTATTTTTAGATGTAATTATCAACATTCATCAAATTAATATGCAATTAAGTTAAATAAGATAAAATAACAACAAATCATCATAAAATCAGATGCTCTGTGAAGCTGTTTGATAAATCTCTTATATGTTTATATTAATTCTGAAGTAGCTGTACATAAAGTCTATTTATCAATATAAATATTTGTTTTACTAACAGTAACAGATGTGTCAGAATAAAGGTTATAATGTTGTAAATGTTTTTATTTCTCCCTCAATATAAGTGATTATTGATGAGTACTCAACATAAATGCTTTAATGTTGTATGTATACACAGTTCACAATGTGAATTTTGGCAGTCTTCTATAATACTGTTGGGGGTATAATTTTGGATAGAGTTGTCTCCCTTCCTATTGCACCATTTGTTGATAATAAGGCTGCTTCTCTGTTGTGAACACTGTGTAACATAAGACTTTGTTAATTGGATTTCTTTGTCAGTGCCTTTGCCATCTAAAGAACATGTTGACAGTTTGCTTATCAACTCACTGGGTTATGCATGTGTGACAGGTTCATCTCAAGATAAATCAAAGGTCCCCCAATACTAGCAGGTTGCTCCACTGACTGAGGTATCCGGCCACCTATCACACCCGGTCTGCCACACATGGCTATGGTTTTGATACTGTTGTTTATTACTGTGTACTTTGGCTCCAGTAATCTTAACTAACTGCTGTCAGGACAAATGTTAATAATTTGATTTTAAACATGCCAGTTTTGTATGCTTTTTTCCATTGAAAGCTTGGCTTATGATATTTCTTACAATTTAAGTATGGCTGGTGTGTGTTATTAGAAAATAATTTTTATGAGCTACAATGCTCTCCTGCAGTTCACCCACCCATTTTTCACCTAATCATTCATCAACCATTCAACCATCCATCTGTCCATTTATCTAACTTTTTCCTTATGCATTCATCCAACAAAACACTTTATCCTTTTACTCTTGCATCTATCAATTCATTCAACAATTCATCCATCCATCCATCCATCTGTCCATTCAACTATCCATCTTATCATTCATCTATTTAACAATTAATTGTCCATCCATCCATCCATCCATCCAACAAACAAACATGCAAAATGGGGTTTTATATCCCTGACAAAAAATTATTTCACTTTTTATGAGAGTTTTGAAGTTATAGGTTGGGGTGATATACAAACAATGGAGATTCTAGAAAAAATACATTGACTTTTGTCAGTAAAATTTACAAGCTTTGCTGCACTATAATCTTCAAGTAGGATTTGAATCTCTGCATTGAGAGGCACTAGGCAGTGAGAGGCACTAGGCACTATGGTCTGTAGGCAATCTCTATAGACCTCTGTCATTGGTAGTCAGTTAATAGAAAGATTATGAATAATTCCTCATTTTGATTGGTGGCAAGAAAAAATATAACCATTTCACCCACTCTCCCACTGGTGGTCAGATAATAGAAGAATAATGACCATTTCACCCTGTGGTCAGATAATAGAAAAATTATGAACATTTCAGCCACTCTCTAACTTGTGGTCAGATAATAGAAAAATTATTAACCATTTCACTCACTAGATAATAAACTCATTAATATTTGACTTGTTTGATATTGGACTGTTTAACTGTAGTTTATGTTTTGTTTAATCCTCTTTGTTAGTATGTGTACATAAGGCCATCACCAGCTCTCTCCACAACTGTCTGTCCTGAGCCCTCTTTTCTGCTTCCTTCCACCTTATCCCTAACTCCTTCAACTCTTTCTCTGCTGTCCGCCTCCAAGTTTCCTTTGGCTGTCCCCGTTTCCTCTTCCCATCAGGAGCCCACTTCAGTGACACTCGTGTAGTGCTGCTGATATCCTGTCTATATACATGTCCAATCCAGCGCCATCTTCTCTCTTTAATTTCTGTTCTGATATCCTTCTGGGCACACATATCAAATAGGTCTTTGTTATTTATTGTTTTGTTGTTTAATTGTAGGTGTGTTATTATTTCTTTCACATTTATTTAACTGACTGACTATTGGTTTAACAAAGATAATATTTATATTATAATTATGACTTCATTTTTTGCAGACATTTTTGGAATATTATAAAAATGTGTTAATACATGTAAATATACTTGGTTATTTATATACTGATATTCCCAGAAATAATACATTTAATTAATTCATATACATTTGGTTTATTTATGATATTACTCATTTGTCAGGGGCAATATTTCCAATTTTTGGATTACAATTCTCAACAGAATATGTAATCAGCATCCCGATATCATATGCCCTCTCTTGTGTATCAGAACTTCTGACTGTGACCTATGGTTTAATATTTCACTGTCTATCACTTTTCAAATAAAAATTGAGGGTGTTGAAGGGTATGAAGAAAACATTTCATCATATATGTTAGATAACTTTGAATATAAATTTCACAACATCATAATTCTGATACCAAAATTTGAAATGCCCCCAACATGCTTGTTGAAGAACTTTGGTTTTTTTACTCAAGGGTCTCAGTTTGTGTTTATATTATTTAGTTTCTTATTTTGTTGATTTGTTGTTTCATATTCTTGATCATATTTGGCTATTATAAAGTACATGTTCTCGGTTATATTTGGCTAGTATTAAAGACATATTCTTGTTTATGATTGGCTATTATAATGTACTTGTTCTTGCTTATAATTGGCTATTATCAAAGACATATCCTTGTTTATGATTGGCTATTATAGTGTACATGTTCTTGCTTATTATTGGCTATTATCAAAGACATATCCTTGATTATGATTGGCTTTTATCAAGTATGCGTGCTTGGTTACATTTGGATATTGGCAAATATATGTTCTTTGTCAAATAAATGTTCTAACTGATAATTGGCTATTATCAAATACTTGCTCTTGTTTGTAATTGGCTATTATCAAAGACATACTCTTGGTTATGATTAGCTATTATCAAAAACATTCTTAGTTATGAATGGCTGTTATAATGTACATATTCTTTGTTATAATTGGCTTTTACCAAGTATACATGCTTGGTTACATTTGGCTTTTGTCACATACATGTTCTAAATTATAATTGGCTATTTCCAAGCACATGCTTTTCCAAGTACAAATTGCTTTATCGTTGAACAATTTCAACCATATAAAATTGGACTAAACAATATGTCATTTTTGTTATATAATATTGTATTTAAGCTAACAATTACAAGTTTAATATCCTTAACCCTTCAGGATTTTACAAAATTTACCCTTTCTTTTCTTAATGTTGTCCAATTATTGTATGAAGACTTATTCTCAAACCTTTAAATGTGTTTCTAGTTTTTTCTAAACCTAAACCAAAATCATCGTATTAGCTTTTTGTTCAGAATTTTAACAGTGGAACCTGTCAAAACTGGACACCTTGTATAAAAATTGACAGATTAGATTAGTATTTAGTCAGCATGGGTTAATTAAACTGTATTAATTAAATATCTCAACAGATAACTCTGTACAACTTTTCAGTTTACTCAGGGTTTGGATTCACATAGAGCCATTGTATTTGGTAAAAAAAGGGAGGAGAAAAAGTAAGGAAAAATTTTTATTTCCCTGTTTGTAGCCTCAATATTAATCTATAATTCTCAGTAAGTTGTGATGCTGACTTATCAAAATATTGAGACTCTAAGCCACACACACAATATAAACATGAATGAATACAGAGATAACAGCAGTAGTAGCTACAGCAATATGGAGGTGAATGGTACTATATGACACTTGACCTTCTGACCTCTATACTCATATTAATATGCATAGACCCTCAGTACACACTTCATGTTGAGAGAGAAAACTGTCTTGTATTTTTTTTCTCAGTTATCTATTTCAGTATTCTTACAACAAAGATAAAACAAGTTATGATTTAATAGAAAAGATGTTATTGCAGCTTCAGCTGTGAATAATACATGTTAATTTTTGAGGATTAAGTACTGTAAACATACAGAAATAACCTCTCAAAGTTTTAATATGTGATAGCAATAAAATAACTATGTTGGACTTAAAGTTTGGCATGTTGTGAAATACTTCTTATGCTTGCAATATCTTCATTTAATAATTAAGTTTATCGGGATATTAAATGATAACCCAGCATGTTTTGTGTGAAAATATTATTAATTTTATTTGTCTTATAATTTGGTGTTTTCATTTTCTTTCTTTTTTTTTTTTTTTTTAAAAAAAAAAATATGATTCCCAACAATTGGTGATGCAAACATTTGCCATACATACATGTACTGGTAAAATGTTTTGGATTACTGATCATCTGGTATGCTTGCAAGTATCACCAAATACAGTGGGGATTTAACTTTTTTGAGCTTGAATAGTAAAAAAGAGGATAATTTCAAAAGCAGTTTTTTGGGGGTTTCATGTTACAAGTTTCTTTTATGTCATGAAAGTATAATATTTTTTAATGAAATTTTATTATTTTTTTTTTTTTATTTTTTTGTCCCTTATAAGGCTATATAAAATCTGTTCTAAGTAAACAAATATGCTGAGATCATGATCACCAAACTGAGAGAGAGAGAGAGAGAGAGAGCAAGCAAACATTCATTCTGATAAAAAAGAAAAGAAATTGTATGTACTGTGTTAATTTTCTTTTGATACAAAAAGTTAATTAAAAATCTAATTAAACTTATTAAACAGAAGCATTGCATCTTGTAAACTTCCACTTTTAGAATTTACTATTGATAAAATTAATTCCCATTTTTGTTTTACAGTACTTATATCACCTGGAAACATTTAAATTCTATTAACCAGTGTCAAATTACTATCACTTTGATGTAAACATTTTCAATTGATTAATTTAATCAAGAATTTAATTAGTCTCTACTGTAAAGATTAATTAAAACAAGTCTGTTAGATAATAGATATATTACAAATTAAGTACATAGTCCAAATATCCAATGGTTTCAATAGAAATAAAAGGCAACTGAGAATGTGTTGGTCAATAGTAGTCCTTGTTTACTGCTACTTAATACAAGTTGGTCATATTGGATAACCTTGCAATTGCAGGTAAAAATTTGCTAGTTACCCGGTTCTTTGTGATTGATGAAAAAGTTGCAATTTATAAAATTCCCTTTGTCAATCATAATATTTTTTGTGAAGGAAAAATGGAGGGATAGTGACTGAAAGAACTTAATTGACATTACAGTAATTTGCCATGGTAACCTGTATATTAATTACATTTATCTTGGAATGTTTAGAAAATAAGAAATTCAGAAAACAAAAATAAAACTTCAAAAGATAAACCTGTAGCCATATCAAAGGCAGAATTTTAAATTATACAAACACTAAAAACAAATAGATAAATAATAAAAAATAATGGTTGTCCCAGCTGTTAAACAAAAGCTTATTTTGTAATGATTTATATATCTCTATCCGAATACTGTACTTCCCTAAGTTTTTTTTTTATTTAGCTTAACTACTGGTTAGGGTTATGGCAAAGGTGGCATGTGATTGCTTCATAACAAGTAAATTTTAATAAATTTCATTTGCCTTGTGAAATTCCCATGGCTGCAAGCTTGAGGGCTGTTGCGTTCATGATTGACAATGAACAACAAAAACCTTGTCACTCCGTGTTTGAATACATAAAAAATGCAATACACAATCCAGAACTACATTACCATAGGTAAACAAACATGGCTATCATGTCACTTTTGTTTATGTTCGAGATGAGCTTGAAAAATGCATTTTTTGCGAAATTTTACAGGAACGGTTCAATGGTTAAAACGCACAAAATAAAATCAAAGAAATTTATCATTTAAAATTTTGATAACATATATAGGCACCTGGCTGATATTCACTGTAATTTTGATATTGTGAGAGACAGAGTTTTAAAAAATCAAATGGTGTTTTTGAAAAAACAGACAAGAACTGGTCTGTCAAAACCATCAAACCACAAAAAAATCTTGAACAATCAGATCTTATAAAAATTTCTTCCTACCTTGGCAAAGCTGCTACATTCCCTATTATTTTGAGGCATTGTGTAATGGTACAACTTGTCAGTTTATTTTGTGTTTCCCGGGATGTAAATTTCAAGTGATGTAAATTTCAATTGGAATTAGATTCACGCATGAATGCCACATCCAATGAAAATTGTCCATTTCACATGCTGAGTTTGTTGATGGGTAAAACTGAAAAATCAGCTACATGCTTTTTAATCAATTTACTAGGGATACAATAACAACTCCTCAAAACTATAATACATGGTTTAAGTACTACAAAACTCCTTGCTAAACTTAAAATGATAATTTTCTAAACTTTGAGAGATATTTGCACTGTATCAGGCATAGAGAACAAGTATACTCCTCACTGCTTTGCTGTCTACATTTGAACGATAGCCAGCAATCTTTTACTCCAAACTTCTTTGCAAATTCTTTCATAATTGAAATGGGGCCACACAGGTGCACCTGATTTTCATTCAAAATATAGCCCACAAATAACAAAACATTTATCGTTGATATTCAATTTTTTACATACATGTATATTATTTTATATCCAATATTTTCAAAAATACATTATGTTAATGAAAAATCGAGAAAATACCATCAAAATACCTGATAACACTTTAATCTTTCAAACCAAATCCCCCCGTTGATACCCCATATCAAAAATAGTGCAGATTAATAATGTGTCTAAAATTCAGCTGTTGCGTCTACTGGACTCTTCCAATGTGCATGTGTTATAGATAGAAATTTTTGATTCTTAAAATCAATGAATATTTTTTTTTCAAAATTAACGAAAATATAACAATTGAACTGTTTTAAAATGATGTCCATTGCCAGTATGAAGGCAACAACTTTGCAAGCAAACTTACCATAACACACTAACGCACGTTATTCCATTTGCTTGCAAAGTTGTTGCCTTCATACTGACAATGAACATCATTTTGAAACAGTTCAATTGTTAAATATTCTCTGAAACTTTTTGATCAAGTAGAAACAAAGTGGATGTTCTTCTTTTTAAAGTAACAGATTCATGTTAGTTTTATTTAATTGTTTTATTTTCAAACAAATCTTTATTTGAACTTATTCCATCTCCATAAAAATCCGAAAGGCATCTGCAGTGTCTTTGGTTAATGTTTTAATTGTCTTGAAACCTTCACAAATCATTAGCTTAATTCTTATAAAATTCTTGATGTTTAATATTTGTCTTATCTTGAAACCAAATCCAGCTTTGTTACCATAGTGATCACCAAAAATAAACCTTAAACCTGAGGAGGTTTCTAATACTGCCAATTTCACTCTTGATTGACTACACATTTCAACTATAGTATTTATTTTAGAACTTTTAGAGCCTGCTGACAAAATGTCAGTTTATTGTTTTTATATGTTAAACTACAAAACTATGGTCTATTTTAAATGTGCCATTATTGTAACAGAAACTTTAAAGTTTCCCAAGTACAAAGACATTAAAATTTTCAATAACTGCTTTAATAAATTTAATGATAAAAAAATCTGTCCTATTTTACATATATAATTACCTATAAGAATATGTATTTCTATTGATATTTATCTGTTTTATATTTTAAAAAATCATAAAATCACAATAAATAGGCAATAATTGATCCTTCATGTTCCATCTGCAGTTATGTTCTTTGTAAGTAGTTCTAAAACAGCTTGGTCTGTTGGTGTGAGCAATGTGATAGTGTATGAAATGATAAAATAATATATACATCTTGACCATGATGAAAACATTGGTTACAATTATTGGTAGTAACATTATTAATGGCTTGATAAATATAGTTGTGGGCTTTATCTAAAGTATATGACAAAAGCCTTCAGCACTGAACATCTGAATCAGAATGTACTGTTGATATTGTCTGTAAAATTTACCCATGCAAACCAAATCCTGTCTGATCAGATTTAAATCTTTGGTACAGAAGTTGTTTGATTTTGACAGTTTTCCAATGCATTGGGGAACATTTCTGAAAAAACTAGAAAACATAAAAAATGATATAATGTACTGCTTTAACTTATAATGATACAGAACCAATCAATTTATCTTTGAAACTGCATGCTTGGTAAATAAAAAAGTTATTTTCATTATTCAACATGAATGTTAGAATCAAATATCAGTTAATTTATCATTAAACTGCACTCAAGTAATTGAATAAATCTTCAAAGTTTCAGGCATTTATTAATCTTTTTTTTTATTAAGAGATGTTAAATAGGAAAATTTAAATGGCATTGTAAATGAAATTAGTATTGATTGGTTAACAGAAAATACAACATCAAAACAATTGATGTTTCATATGATAAATACCTAATTCTTTTTTTGCATGACTTGTAGGAGTATCAAAATGTCACAAGTTCATCTGACATTTATATTTGAATCAAATATCCATATATTAGAGTCGTCACAGTGATGCGTTTTTGTTTGTGCTTTTGGAATCCTTATTTTTTTTCTATTTTGAATGTAGATAAACTTTGACCAATGAAATAATCTAAACAATTTCATGTCATATATTTTTCATGCATAAACGATGATGGTCTGGGAGTTTTTACAAAGTTTTTTAAATATAAAATTTTATATATAATATATAATTTTTTATCATATATCTAATTCTAAATACATAATTCTCGCATACCTGGTACCTTGATACACCTAAATTCATGTAATCCATATCACCGACTACACATGCCCAATCAGAAAAGCTGTATCACTAGTCTGATACTGATATCAGACCAGCTACTCACAAAAATATACTCCATTTACTAGCCAAAGGTTGATTTTTTTTTCTCCTAGTGCTCCAGTTTCCTCCACCATCCCATCACTGACCACTTTAGTAGGAGTGAAATACATCAACAGGCAGATTGAACATTACAACTGTACTTTACTTAATTATTTAAAAATATTTTATGTGTTAATTTGAAAGTCTGAATAGTTTTAGAATAAATGTAAGTAAAAATAATTGACAGGCTTCTTTATTTTTGTACTGCCTGCCACAACTTTACATACAGGCATACAATCCGGCTTTATTATTATTATTATTATTATTATTATTATTATTATGTTTTTGTTGTTTTTTTGAGAACTTTTGTTTTTATTATAACAGTATCTCAGCTATAGATAGGTTTCATGGCAATATTCCTAAATAGATTTTAATGTTCCCCAAAATAATATTATGACACTTTATTAAAACTTTTTGGGTGTTTTTGTTGAAATACTTGTCTTTCGTCTTTCAAACACTTATTTAAACTTTTAACATCAAAGAGTTCTTTGAGGGGAGACAAGTCATTGATGTAATCTATTTACCTGTTTTGTACCAAGATGTATATTTGTGAGTAAGTAGTTAACATATATTTTTATCAGAGACAAGATAACAGTGGAAAGTGATAATGTTTTCACCAGCAGTTGGTCGACTATGCTTCGGTAGAACTCAATCTCTTAACCATAAACACATTATATTATTCTGGATGTAAGCCATGGAGATGTGAAATAAGCAGGTATATAGATGTAATTTTTGTAAAGGTTACACAAACTTATAATTTCTTCTGATTCTTGTTTCTTCCTATTTTACAAAGAAATTGGGGTTATAATCTATAAGTAGGTGGTGAGATTTTCCTTGAAAGAAATTTATTATCTTATGTATCCCTGACAACTACATAAACCTGTGTAAACTAAACAAGTCTTTAGGAATATACCGTTAATATTGTTTTTAAATTAACCTTTGTTAACCAAATATTTCACTCTAGTAGGTGTTTAGTGAAAACTGTTTTTTGTTTGTTTTGATGAGCAAATTACATTTTCTTTCCCTTGTTATGTTAATTTTTATCCATAAATTTTCTTCGTTAATATTTATTCTATATACTGCAAGAACAATATAATTATTATTATTATTACTAGATAAAGCATTTCTCTTGATTTTTCAATTTGTGTTGAATAATGATGACCTGAAAAAATCACATTCCAGTCAAATGTCAGATGTATATTATATCATACCACATTGCAGGCTTCATCAGATATGTACTATGTAAAACTACATTAAAATGTTATCATTAATTTCAAAACAAAAATTTGGTTATTTCACATTTGTATCATAAATGTTAAAAATGATTACACAAGAACAACATATCAAAACATCAATTATTATTTTTTTTCCCCATTTTTCTGCATTCATAGACTAAAACAAAACTTGTGGTTTCTTTATTTATAACTTATTGTTAAGCTAAGACCTTGTTATTATTGAAATCTAACTGAGAGCTTAACTTGTTAAGGTTTACTCTGTAGGGAATATCTATATTGATCAGGTAGCAAAATTTTAAAAAGTTTGTATTGTTTCAATAATTTAGAGGATTATTTTATCAAGAAAACAAGTCACCAGTTGAAAGTCAATTGATGTATATGTTTTAAAAAATGTTTGCTCAGATATTTTAAGAACTGTCATACAATTTTTGTAATGTGTACTTAATTGGGAAAAAATTAATAGATTGTAACTTAATAATTCTTAATAAAAGGCTAGTTTGATTGGAGATGTTCATCCAGTTTGTAACAATTGAATGGTAATTACACATAAACGTTTTCTATCATGGTAAGTAATTGGTACCCTTTTGCAACAGAATCAAATAAGTGAATTGAAATTTCAATTAAGCCTCTTTTTTACTCTTTTGATAAAGCCTAAAAATGACATTTAATTAAAGTTCTAAAAGAGATACTCTTGCTTTTACCAAAATAACAATTATAATAAATGTTCAAACCTCCCATTTATTGGAAATCAAAACTCTCTTTAACGCTTAAACTCAAACTACAATTTGTTTAAATGTCACAGTGTAGTTCCATGATAACATGATACAACATTTTGAATTATAAACATCAAAACCATGTTTAATTGAATTCTAGTTTTTTTTAGAATTGTATAATTAAATTCTCTTTGATAAGTATGTACTTGGAATATGTCAAATTCTGAACATGAAACCAAGCCATGTCTTTCATCTCTATGGAGATATAGTTAGAAAGCACATATTAAGTTAAAATCGCTTTGATCAGTGTTATTGATTCCTAGAAACTTGAAAATAAATCATTTACAAATCAAATAATTTTAGATTTAATAAAGCCTAAATAAAAGGTAAATAAACTTTACTAGAATGCTGTGTCTAAAACATATTTGTAATAAATAAAGTGTACTTCAGTTACCTGACTCTGTAAATGGAAATTCTACACAGGAGGTATTTACATGAAAATGTAGATCTATTGACACGTAAAAACAAATATGGAAATGCAATTATAGATTTACAGCAAATTCATAACTGTAAAAAGAAGCCGTATTTATGCTGAAATGTCCGTGCGCCGACATCATTACTCTCTACCTAGACTAATTAACGTCAATGAGAAAATAATCGTTAATGCAGATCACAAGTTATATTTTTCTCGTGTTATTTTTGGTACATGGTATTAGTTACGTGAGTTAGCTAGTTTTTATCCTAGCACAGGAATTAATTGATTCTTCAATTTGTTCATCAAATAATTTATATATAAAAAAACCTATCTTACAGTACAGCTTATTCCAGTTTTGACATTCCATAAAATAGTGTCTTCTTTCCTTAAAATCCTGAAATTAATATTTTTTACCTAGCTTAAGAAAATACTTCTATTTTATATATATGAAAAAAATTACAATTTGTTCCAATTTTGACATTTTTTCTGGTTTAATTGTATAATAATATTTTAAGTTATATCTTTATATTTAAGACTCAATTTTAATTTGACATTCAGAAATTAAATTTTTAGCCAGTCTGGAATCCCAAGGTCAGAATTCTGGAGAAAATCTCCAACTTTTGACAAGTGAGCTGACAAGCTTCCTCATACTAATACCTGCTGATTGTGATTCAAAGCTGGGCAATGTAAACTGACCATTTGGCCACCACTGGTCATCATATGGTTATGGTAAGATCTAGTTCCTAATCCTTCCTAATCATCACAGTTAAGATGTTCTTTCTTTCTTTCTTTCTTTCTTTCTTTTTAAGATTTTGAAGTGAATTAATGACAAATGTTCCTAGACAACATATTGCTATGATGCAGTTTTAAAAGAATATCTTCAAATAGAATGGAATACTTGATTTAATTGGATTTTATTGTAGATGATGGAACACATCTGTTGTGAGATATTATACAAAGCATTTTCAGAATATATGAACCATTTTTGTAACTTTTTTATGATACTGGGTAAATCAACTACATGTAATTAGCTGTTTATGTTCCTATAAATTGTTTTCTACATTCCATCTTGAAAAATCTTCTCTCCTTCTCTTTTCTTTAAGTCTTTGTTAAAAAACCACTTGTATGGTAAACCTTTTTACTCATTAATGATTTACATGTTACCGTAAATTATTTTGATAAAATAATCAGAATGTCTTTTTATCCGATCTATATCTATTGACTATACAAATTCAATAACTTATCAGTATTGAATGTTATTTAAATAAAAGCACAGAAAACATCTTCTGGAATATAATCCCTTTCTTCTAACAAGAAAACCTGTTGTCACTACATATATCTTTGTATGCCAATTCTACAAAATAGGATGATTGCATTGGTAAATGCTTAATAATGTTACATACAAATAATTGTAATCACACACATTAGTGACACTTATCAGTATGACAAACCAGTGTTTCTCACTAGTGTAATATACTTGTGTCACTAGAGTTACTGTGTAACATACTAATGTCATTTACCACTGTAACATAGCAGTGTCACTAGTTACTTACCAGTGTTACATACTAATCCCATTTCCCAGTGTAACAAACCAGTGTCACTTACTAGTGGAAAATACCTGTGTCACTAACCAGTGTAACATATCATTTCAGTGTCACTAACCAGTGTATCAAACCAATTTCACTAGTAACTTACCACTGTAACATAGCAGTGTCACAAGTTACTTACCAGTGTAACATGCTAATGTCATTTACCAGTGTAACAAACCAGTGTCATTTACCAGTGAAACATACCATTGTTACTAACCAGGATAACATTTCAGTGTCACTAACCAGTATAACATACCAGTGTAATAAAACAATGTCACTATAGATCTTTCCGACAAATCATAATTAAAAATGCATCATATTATTTGATTTTATTGGTCTTCATATAAAACTTAATTCAAGACAGATTCTTAATTATGATTTATCCGAAAGATCTATAATTCTCGAAACTATTAACTCTTTATCAGAAAAACCTGTGTAGATGTGACTTTTGCCCAGACAAAATGAAATTCAAAACAAACCAAACATGATGATGTCATTTCAAAAACATATAAAAAACAATAACGTGATGTCATAAATAGTAAAATGCACAATCAATAATTCATGTATTTTTCGCATAAAAAAAGGAAATAAATTAATAACGGTCATAAATAAGAATGTTAACAATTCTTATAGTCACTTACCAGTGAAACATGCCAATTTCACATACTGATCAGTGTAACATATCATTGTCCCTAACCAGTGTAACATAATATTTTCACATACTAACCAGGGTAACATGCCAGTGTTACTAACCATTGTAACATACCAGTGACACCATTGTAACATTCTTATATTATATACCCATGTAACAAAGCAGTGACATTTGCCAGTGTAACATACGAGTGTTGCTTATCAATATAGCATACCAGTACAACATACCATAGTAACAAAGCAGTGACATTTACCAGTGTAACATACTAGTGTTGCTTATCAGTATAGCATACCAGTACAACATATCATTGTAACAAAGCAGTGACATTTACCAGTGTACTTTACTAGTGATGCTTATCAATATTGCATACCAGTACAACATACCATTGTTACAAAGCAGTGACATTTACCAGTGTACTTTACTAGTAATGCTTATCAGTATTGCATACCAGTACAATATACCATTGTAACAAAGCAGTGATATTTACCAGTGTACTTTACTAGTGATGCTTATCAGTATAGCATACCAGTACAACATACCACTGTAACAAAGCAGTGTCATTTACCAGTGTACATTACTAGTAATGCTTATCAGTATTGCATACCAGTACAACATTCCATTGTAACAAAGCAGTGACATTTACCACTGTACTTTACTAGTGATGCTTATCAGTATTGCATACCAGTACAACATACCATTGTAACAAAGCAGTGACATTTACCAGTGTACTTTACTAGTGTTGCTTATCAGTATAGCATACCAGTACAACATACTATTGTAACAAAGCAGTGACATTTACCAGTGTACTTTACTAGTGATGCTTATCAATATTGCATACCAGTACAACATACCATAGTAACAAAGCATTGACATTTACCAGTGTACCATACTAGTGTTGCTTATCAGTATGGCATATCAGTACAACATACCATTGTAACAAAGCAGTGACATTTACCAGTGTAACATACTAGTGTTGCTTATCAGTATGGCATATCAGTACAACATACCATAGTAACAAAGCAGTGACATTTACCAGTGTACTTTACTAGTGATGCTTATCAGTATTGCATACCAGTACAACATACCATTGTAACAAAGCAGTGACATTTACCAGTGTACCATACTAGTGTTGCTTATCAGTATAGCATACCAGTACAACATACCATTGTAACAAAGCAGTGACATTTACCAGTGTAACATACTAGTGTTGCTTATCAGTATAGCATACCAGTGCAACATACCATTGAAACAAAGCAGTGACAGTTACCAGTGTACCATACTAGTGTTGCTAATCAGTATTTCATACCAATACAACATACTATTGTAACAAAGCAGTGACATTTACCAGTGTAAAAAACTAATGTTGTGTATCAATATAGAACACCAGGGTAACAAACCAGTGACACTTACCAATGTAACTTTTAGTGTCACTTACTAGTGTAAAATGCCAGTGTAACATACCAGTGTCAATAACATGTGTCACTTACCATTTAAAATCATTTACAAAAACTAAATAAAAAGCAAAATAAAATTGACCTTGATGTATCTTGTTCTCTAAAAGTAAATCCTTTTATTCATGTTTATTTTTACAAAAAATGTTTAGAAAAAAAAAAAGTTTTTTTTTTTTTTGTTTATAATTTCAAATTTAATCATTATTTTAAACTAAGATAGATAAGAAAAGGATATAGATTAGTTATTTATAAGAGTAATATAGTTGAATGATGTACTGTTATCTACAGTATTAGACATCTGCTTCTGAAAACCATTACTGTTATAGATTGACTGATCAAGAAATAAATGACATAAAAGAGTTGTTGCTTTAATAAAACCCACAATAGGAAATACATCACTTGTAAAAGCTTTGAAATTCAAGTCTTACAGGTAATTGTGAAACTCCATCATCCCAGAACTGATTGTCATTATTACAATTGATATATATTTCATATAGATTTAAATTAAAATTTCACTTGACCCCATAACAAGTTTAGTTTGGTTCGACTTTTTACTTACAATTAGACAATCAGTTCTGGGATGATGGAGTGAAATGGAGTCCTTGGAAAGACTAATGGCCAGCAGCATGTTAACTTAAAACTTTATACAACTAATATTTTCATATTTATACAATATACGACAACACAAATTAAATTAGAAATATAAGTAGTCTTGACATTGAAATCTGGATGAATTGAATTATTATAAAATGACATTATGAAAGTCGAACCAAACTAAACTTGTTATGGGGTCAAGTGAAATGTTCAAATCATGTGGGATAAATAAACAAAATCCCTTAAGAACAAAAACCACAACCCAAACAACAGATTTGACAAACCACAACCTAAACAACAAATATGACAAACCACAACCTAAACAACAAATATGACAAACCACAACTTACAACAGATTTGACAAACCACAAGCTTAACCACAAACATGACATACAACAAATATGATAAAACACAACCTTAACAACAAATATGACAAACCACAACCTAAACAACAAATATGACAAACCACAACTTACAACAGATTTGACAAACCACAACCTTAACCACAAACATGACATACAACAAATATGATAAAACACAACCTTAACAACAAATATGACAAACCACAACCTAAGTTGCATCAACAACATCTCTTTCAGAAATGAGACTTGGGTGCCATGGGAGAGAAATACATCACAGGTTTATGTTTCGTATTGTCCTTGCTAAAGTCTGATTATTTACTCTAGATTACAAATTACAGAAGTATTTTTCTTCCATATCTGCTCATGTGAGATAGGGTTTTCCCCTATGTGAGAAATATGTATCTCACATGGGCTTGGCGTCACAGTTACGTGACAATCACATGATGTCATCCTTTGAGTAAATGACGTCATATCGCGGGAAAATGACAGCCGGACCTCCAAAATTTAGAAATTTCAAATGCGTTTCAAATCTTTATACTCAGATTTTATAATAAATAACTTTTTCTTCAAGTTTATACATTCTGTATAAACCAAAATTAAGTATAGTCTATCCGATGGTCATATTTATTTTTATATAGAATATTGAATAACAGAGTTAGATTTTTCAAACATGGCGCCCATGGATATGTAAATCATATTTGAAGCAAAAAATAGACATTAAAATGGAAGAAAAAGAATCCATTATGAGTTTATCCATGTAGGATAGGGAAATCTCACCCGAGGGGTTGAATATTTCTGTCAGAGACTCGGCAAGCCTCGTCTCTGACTGAAATATTCAACCCCTCGGGTGAGATTTCCCTATCCTACATGGATACTCATAATGGATTCTTATATTCTTCATTGACATCCATTTTTAATTTTTCAATCCTTGTTTAGATTAAATGGATTAGATGGAATAGATATGCAGGTTCTGTCCTACTATAACCAAGTTGTTGTTTTTTTTTAATCAATGGTAACATGATGCGATTTGTCCTTTCTTTGTAATAAGTTGTTTGTCTTTTTTATAATTTATTCTTTTTTAAGATTTTATTTGCATAATGGTTGTTGCCAAGTACTGGTGCATGTTTTTAATTTGTAAATTTCTTTTTTACTATTTAGATAGCTCTTGTCAAATTTTGTATGATTCTTTAAACGTAAAAATTGAAATTTGATACAATTATAACTTAAAATGCAAATAAAATTAACAACAGGGTCATTTTTAATTGAGTAAATCACATTACAAACTACATATGT
This sequence comes from Tegillarca granosa, assembly GCA_029721355.1. Taxonomy (NCBI): domain Eukaryota; kingdom Metazoa; phylum Mollusca; class Bivalvia; order Arcoida; family Arcidae; genus Tegillarca; species Tegillarca granosa. The sequence goes on along the minus strand of CM056598.1, from coordinate 3,490,448 downwards.
CATAACTTTAGATACACTTTTTAGATGAGTCACATTTAATAATGGTACAATTAGTAATATTTAACATAATCCATTGTTTGTATATAATTATCTCCCTTATTTCTGTGAGATTTGTGTAATAATAGCCTTAATTTACCATTTATACTAATTAAATGTTCAGTATGTGTGTCACGCAATCACTGCCAAAGACACTGTTGTACAAATTTACTTATTGTCATGTTACATATGGCTTAATGATATTTTGTTTATTTTCCATTATTTAATTTTTCTGTATTAAAAGCTAGGGCATTTAATATCATCAGTGTTTATTTCTTGTATGTAAGAGGTAATTGTCATCATAAGGATGGTATTTAGTACCAATATTTGACAGTTAAGTATTTCCCTTTAATGGGATACCAGTCCTTTAAAAGCTTAACCCCCTGATGATCTTCAAGTACCCCCTCATGAAGGAGCCCAGTGGACTACATCTATTTTAAGTTAAATGTCTTCCCCAATGTAACCAGGCTGGAACTTGAGCCCTTGATACCAGAACAATGAGACAATGACCTTGTGTGGAAAATCAGACGTTACATAATTTAAATCTTTATGCAGTCGTTTTGATGACGACTTTAAAATTCCTTTAAAATGATGTTGTGTCCAAGGAAATTTCAGTTTAAACCAAAGGTAAAATGTAACGATGAGGCTTAAGTTTTAAACCAGATGTTATTTATAACAATCAGACTTTAAACTTAAACCAGAGGATATTGATAACTATTAATCTTCAGTTTAAACCAGAGAATATAGATCACCATTAAGCTTTAGTTTAAACCAGGGGATATAGATTACCATTAAGCTTTAGTTTAAACCAGGGAATATTGAAAACCATTAAGCTTCAGTTTAAACCAGAGAATATAGATCACCATTAAGCTTAAGTTTAAACCAGGGGATATAGATTAACAGTAAGCTTCAGTTTAAACCAGGGGATATAGATTAACAGTAAGCTTCAGTTTAAACCAGGGGATATAGATTAACAGTAAGCTTCAGTTTAAACCAGGGGATATAGATCATCATTAAGCTTTAGTTTAAACCAGGGGATATAGATTAACAGTAAGCTTCAGTTTAAACCAGAGAATATAGATTACCATTAAGCTTTAGTTTAAACCAGGGGATATAGATTACCATTAAGCTTTAGTTTAAACCAGGGGATATAGATTACCATTGAGCTTTAGTTTAAACCAGGGGATATAGATCACCATTAGGCTTTAGTTTAAACCAGGGGATATAGATTACCATTAAGCTTAAGTTTAAACCAGAGAATATAGATCACCATTAGGCTTTAGTTTAAACCAGGGGATATAGATTAACAGTAAGCTTCAGTTTAAACCAGAGAATATAGATTAACAGTAAGCTTCAGTTTAAACCAGGGGATATAGATTACCATTAAGCTTTAGTTTAAACCAGGGGATATAGATTACCATTGAGCTTTAGTTTAAACCAGGGGATATAGATCACCATTAGGCTTTAGTTTAAACCAGGGGATATAGATTACCATTAAGCTTAAGTTTAAACCAGGGGATATAGATCACCATTAGGCTTTAGTTTAAACCAGGGGATATAGATTACCATTAAGCTTAAGTTTAAACCAGGGGATATAGATTAACAGTAAGCTTCAGTTTAAACCAGAGAATATAGATCACCATTAAGCTTAAGTTTAAACCAGGGGATATAGATCACCATTAAGCTTTAGTTTAAACCAGGGGATATAGATCACCATTAAGCTTAAGTTTAAACCAGTGGATATAGATTACCATTGAGCTTTAGTTTAAACCAGGGGATATAGATCACCATTAAGCTTTAGTTTAAACCAGGGGATATAGATCACCATTAGGCTTAAGTTTAAACCAGGGGATATAGATCACCATTAAGCTTAAGTTTAAACCAGAGAATATAGATCACCATTAAGCTTTAGTTTAAACCAGGGGATATAGATCACCATTAGGCTTTAGTTTAAACCAGGGGATATAGATCACCATTAAGCTTTAGTTTAAACCAGGGGATATAGATTAACAGTAAGCTTCAGTTTAAACCAGGGGATATAGATTAACAGTAAGCTTCAGTTTAAACCAGGGGATATAGATCACCATTAGGCTTTAGTTTAAACCAGGGGATATAGATTACCATTGAGCTTTAGTTTAAACCAGGGGATATAGATTAACAGTAAGCTTTAGTTTAAACCAGGGGATATAGATCACCATTAAGCTTTAGTTTAAACCAGGGGATATAGATAACCATTAAGCTTTAGTTTAAACCAGAGAATATAGATCACCATTAAGCTTCAGTTTAAACCAGGGGATATAGATTACCATTAAGCTTCAGTTTAAACCAGGGGATATAGATTACCATTAAGCTTCAGTTTAAACCAGGGGATATAGATTACCATTAGGCTTTAGTTTAAACCAGGGGATATAGATTACCATTAAGCTTAAGTTTAAAACCAGGGGATATAGATCACCATTAAGCTTTAGTTTAAACCAGGGGATATAGATCACCATTGAGCTTAGGTTTAAACCAGGGGATATAGATCACCATTAGGCTTTAGTTTAAACCAGAGAATATAGATCACCATTAAGCTTCAGTTTAAACCAGGGGATATAGATCACCATTAGGCTTTAGTTTAAACCAGAGAATATAGATCACCATTAAGCTTTAGTTTAAACCAGGGGATATAGATCACCATTAAGCTTTAGTTTAAACCAGGGGATATAGATCACCATTAAACTTTAGTTTAAACCAGGGGATATAGATTACCATTAAGCTTCAGTTTAAACCAGGGGATATAGATCACCATTAGGCTTTAGTTTAAACCAGGGGATATAGATTACCATTAAGCTTAAGTTTAAACCAGGGGATATAGATCACCATTAGGCTTTAGTTTAAACCAGGGGATATAGATCACCATTAAGCTTTAGTTTAAACCAGGGGATATAGATCACCATTAGGCTTCAGTTTAAACCAGGGGATATAGATCACCATTAAGCTTTAGTTTAAACCAGGGGATATAGATTAACAGTAAGCTTCAGTTTAAACCAGGGGATATAGATTAACAGTAAGCTTCAGTTTAAACCAGAGAATATAGATCACCATTAAGCTTTAGTTTAAACCAGGGGATATAGATCACCATTAAGCTTTAGTTTAAACCAGGGGATATAGATTAACAGTAAGCTTCAGTTTAAACCAGAGAATATAGATCACCATTAGGCTTTAGTTTAAACCAGGGGATATAGATCACCATTAAGCTTAAGTTTAAACCAGGGGATATAGATTAACAGTAAGCTTCAGTTTAAACCAGGGGATATAGATTAACAGTAAGCTTCAGTTTAAACCAGGGGATATAGATTAACAGTAAGCTTCAGTTAAAACCAGGGGATATAGATCACCATTAAGCTTAAGTTTAAACCAGGGGATATAGATTACCATTAGGCTTTAGTTTAAACCAGGGGATATAGATTACCATTAAGCTTCAGTTTAAACCAGGGGATATAAATCACCATTAGGCTTTAGTTTAAACCAGGGGATATAGATTACCATTAAGCTTTAGTTTAAACCAGGGAATATTGAAAACCATTAAGCTTCAGTTTAAACCAGAGAATATAGATCACCATTAAGCTTAAGTTTAAACCAGGGGATATAGATTAACAGTAAGCTTCAGTTTAAACCAGGGGATATAGATTAACAGTAAGCTTCAGTTTAAACCAGGGGATATAGATTAACAGTAAGCTTCAGTTTAAACCAGGGGATATAGATCACCATTAAGCTTTAGTTTAAACCAGGGGATATAGATTAACAGTAAGCTTCAGTTTAAACCAGAGAATATAGATCACCATTAAGCTTCAGTTTAAACCAGGGGATATAGATCACCATTAGGCTTTAGTTTAAACCAGGGGATATAGATTACCATTGAGCTTTAGTTTAAACCAGGGGATATAGATCACCATTAAGCTTTAGTTTAAACCAGGGGATATAGATTACCATTAAGCTTCAGTTTAAACCAGGGGATATAGATCACCATTAGGCTTTAGTTTAAACCAGGGGATATAGATTACCATTAAGCTTAAGTTTAAACCAGGGGATATAGATTAACAGTAAGCTTCAGTTTAAACCAGAGAATATAGATCACCATTAAGCTTAAGTTTAAACCAGGGGATATAGATCACCATTAAGCTTAAGTTTAAACCAGGGGATATAGATCACCATTAAGCTTTAGTTTAAACCAGGGGATATAGATTAACAGTAAGCTTCAGTTTAAACCAGAGAATATAGATCACCATTAAGCTTAAGTTTAAACCAGGGGATATAGATTAACAGTAAGCTTCAGTTTAAACCAGAGAATATAGATCACCATTAAGCTTAAGTTTAAACCAGGGGATATAGATTAACAGTAAGCTTCAGTTTAAACCAGAGAATATAGATCACCATTAAGCTTAAGTTTAAACCAGGGGATATAGATTAACATTAAGCTTCAGTTTAAACCAGAGAATATAGATCACCATTAAGCTTAAGTTTAAACCAGGGGATATAGATTAACAGTAAGCTTCAGTTTAAACCAGAGAATATAGATCACCATTAAGCTTTAGTTTAAACCAGGGGATATAGATTAACAGTAAGCTTCAGTTTAAACCAGAGAATATAGATCACCATTAAGCTTTAGTTTAAACCAGGGGATATAGATTAACATTAAGCTTCAGTTTAAACCAGGGGATATAGATCACCATTGAGCTTCAGTTTAAACCAGGGGATATAGATCACCATTAAGTTTTAGTTTAAACCAGGGGATATAGATTAACAGTAAGCTTCAGTTTAAACCAGGGGATATAGATTAACATTAAGCTTCAGTTTAAACCAGGGGATATAGATCACCATTGAGCTTCAGTTTAAACCAGGGGATATAGATTACCATTGAGCTTCAGTTTAAACCAGGGGATATAGATCACCATTGAGCTTTAGTTTAAACCAGGGGATATAGATTAACAGTAAGCTTCAGTTTAAACCAGGGGATATAGATTAACAGTAAGCTTCAGTTTAAACCAGGGGATATAGATTAACAGTAAGCTTCAGTTTAAACCAGAGAATATAGATCACCATTAAGCTTTAGTTTAAACCAGGGGATATAGATTAACATTAAGCTTCAGTTTAAACCAGGGGATATAGATCACCATTAAGCTTCAGTTTAAACCAGAGAATATAGATCACCATTAAGCTTTAGTTTAAACCAGGGGATATAGATTAACAGTAAGCTTCAGTTTAAACCAGAGAATATAGATCACCATTAAGCTTAAGTTTAAACCAGGGGATATAGATTAACAGTAAGCTTCAGTTTAAACCAGAGAATATAGATCACCATTAAGCTTAAGTTTAAACCAGGGGATATAGATTAACAGTAAGCTTCAGTTTAAACCAGGGGATATAGATTAACATTAAGCTTCAGTTTAAACCAGGGGATATAGATCACCATTGAGCTTCAGTTTAAACCAGGGGATATAGATTACCATTGAGCTTCAGTTTAAACCAGGGGATATAGATCACCATTGAGCTTTAGTTTAAACCAGGGGATATAGATTAACAGTAAGCTTCAGTTTAAACCAGGGGATATAGATTAACAGTAAGCTTCAGTTTAAACCAGAGAATATAGATCACCATTAAGCTTTAGTTTAAACCAGGGGATATAGATTAACATTAAGCTTCAGTTTATACCAGGGGATATAGATCACCATTAAGCTTCAGTTTAAACCAGAGAATATAGATCACCATTAAGCTTTAGTTTAAACCAGGGGATATAGATCACCATTAAGCTTTAGTTTAAACCAGGGGATATAGATTAACAGTAAGCTTCAGTTTAAACCAGAGAATATAGATCACCATTAAGCTTTAGTTTAAACCAGGGGATATAGATTAACATTAAGCTTCAGTTTAAACCAGGGGATATAGATCACCATTAAGCTTCAGTTTAAACCAGAGAATATAGATCACCATTAAGCTTTAGTTTAAACCAGGGGATATAGATCACCATTAAGCTTTAGTTTAAACCAGGGGATATAGATCACCATTAAGCTTTAGTTTAAACCAGGGGATATAGATTAACAGTAAGCTTCAGTTTAAACCAGAGAATATAGATCACCATTAAGCTTTAGTTTAAACCAGGGGATATAGATTAACAGTAAGCTTCAGTTTAAACCAGAGAATATAGATCACCATTAAGCTTTCTCTATTAAACCAGGGGATATAGATTAACATTAAGCTTCAGTTTAAACCAGGGGATATAGATCACCATTAAGCTTCAGTTTAAACCAGAGAATATAGATCACCATTAAGCTTTAGTTTAAACCAGGGGATATAGATCACCATTAAGCTTTAGTTTAAACCAGGGGATATAGATTAACAGTAAGCTTCAGTTTAAACCAGAGAATATAGATCACCATTAAGCTTTAGTTTAAACCAGGGGATATAGATTAACAGTAAGCTTCAGTTTAAACCAGAGAATATAGATCACTATTAAGCTTCAGTTTAAACCAGCAGATATAGATTAACATTAAGCTTTATTTTAAACCAGAAGATATAGATAACAGCATTGTTTTATCATGATATTTCATAATATATACGTAAGATAATCCTATGAGCATTAACTGTAAGAGTTGTCTTGTTTAAAACACTTTATTTGGTTTTTTGACCATTATATCATCATATGATTGTTTTATTTATAGGGATTGTCTAGACATTTTGAACATATACCAGTATTTGGTTTTTTAATATTGGGCATCTACTCAAATAATGTAAAGATTTAAGAGACAATTCTTCAATTGGGGATCTTGATGGGTGATTGGACTGTTGTCCACAAAGTGGTCTAAAGCTGACTGATGGATAATTATAGACCCAAACAATTACTGCTCAGTTAGATTCTAGTTAAGGAAAGTTTTTTTTTTTTTTTTTTTTTTTTTTTTTTTTTTTTCTCTCCAAGGTTGAAAATTTCTGTAGGGGTACTTGTATTCTTCCATCATCTCAACCAAATACTTTTACAGGATAAATAACCTAGACTTGGTCATGAAGCACAGTCTTAAGAACCAACAGACAGTATAACCTGCTATAGAGTCCACCTCTATATAAAGTCCACCTGTCTATAGCAACCGGTCTGAAGTATCCCCAATGGATTTTACTATGTAATGAACCTCTATATAAAGTCCACCTGTCTAATGTGAATAAAGTCCACCCTTTTCAGTCCCAAATGACTCCAGAACCTGTCTATAAAGTCCACTTCTTTAATATAATTTTTTATTAAATTTTATAATTTCCCAAATTTTTTGCAGTAAATATCGGCCACATTTCTTTGAAACTGTGATGTATGAAGATTGGCAATAAATAATTTTAATATAAATTCTTGATCACACTAAATACAATGTAGTAACTAACATAGTTTTAAAATCTACTGTAGTAAAACTACAGTATTGACTGATATTACATTAAATTTTGAAGAAAAATATATGAAGTCATACTTATCATGTCAACAACTGAAGCCATCAGATATAAAGGTAGAAATACCCATTGTTATCTATTATGTTTTATATAAAATTGTTTAATTTGTGACACCTTTGCTGTGACTTAGAACAACAAAGACACAATTAGTCAAGTGTATATAATATGTAGAGTTTAACCAAATAATCTTTTCTGATGTACAGTTTATCAAATTTAAAAAGTTTGGTTTTTTAAAGATTATTTCTTAATAATCTGTTTTTAAAAAATAAAATGAAAATAACTTTATTAATGTATATATTAATAAGTTTTTAATAGGTACTGCATATTTTCACTTTTTTAACTATTTTAAACACTGTATGTTTACTCGTATATAGGGGACCCTCTATATAAAGACCACCTGTCTATTAAGTCCACTTTTGCTCAGTCCCTTAGGTGGACTTTATACACAGGTTATACTGTACTAACTTTTCAAAAATCACATATTAACCAGGATATATAGCTACTTCAGTGATTAAGAAGTTGTAGTGGATGTTATATAAATTATGAGGAAGTTAAAAAAGGATAGTTAGTGTAATAAAGACCATAAATCCCGTAAATGTAAAAATCTCCAGTCTCTGATAATGAGGATATACAAGATAAATAAGCTTTCCAAAAAGAAAAAAGACCAAACACATTTTAGTTTTAACCAAAGGATAAAACAAACAAAAAAGAGAACAAATCCCGGGTAAAAACAACCTCAAACTTAGGATCTCACACACTGTTTTAGTTACTCGGCTACATAATCTGACTGCTAAATGTCTCTTATTTTTCATATGTTCACCAAAGTCTCTTCATGGGAAATACCAAACCAAAATTCTTTTAGATGAACTTTGTAAAGATATCACAACTAACTAATTCTGAGGGATACACTGGACAAAAAATATGTAGCAGGAGTGAGGAAACAATTCGGTGTTGGACACTTTGTCCAGACTTTGGACTTATTGCTCTAAAGATCAGTGCTTTACCAACTGAGATACAAAGATTGCTGCAAAAATAATCATTGTATTTCTTTTTTCATTATATGATCATAAAACCTGATCTTAGAAGTACTATAACAGTACAGATTGTCTTTGTTTGAAAACACTTATTTTATCTTCTGATCATTATTGTGACATATGATGTTTTATTAATGGCAAATGTCTAGACAATTTGAAGATATTTTTGATTTGATACTGGTAACTAAGAGAAAACTGTAAGGTTTAAGATATAGTACTCTAAATACAATTGACTTTTTCTTCAGGTGCTCAGATGGCAACTATGACATTTATTTGAAGTTGTGTCAGGAAATTTAACTTAGATAATGAAAATAAATTTACATTTCACTGATTAATTGTTAATTAAGAAATAAATTGAGAGTTGTTATTGAGTTCTAGAAATAAGATTATTCTTTAATAACTTGAATTGACATTATGGCATATTTATATGGTTTTAATAACTAATGAAAATAGAGGATGGTCATATCTGGGATTATCTAGAGTGGGTTACAGTAATCGTGGGTGTATTGACATGCATGACCATATACATGTAGTTTTCCATGTTTACTTCATCATCTGTCTATTTATCTAGTAAGCATTAATAATTTACATGTTATTAATGTTTTATAACCCAAAGAAAATAGAGAATTTTAGTACCGGTAAGTCCTAAAGTGTTTGGTCAGTTCCAGTAGGTTTGGGCCTATTGACAAACAACATTCTGTCATCTCTAGCCATCTCCTCTTTAGGAGTCACTTGTATCCATTTCAGACCCCAACTTGTTTGAGCATCAGCCCCTTAAAAGATGCAGTGTTTTAATGCATCTGTAGACAGATGTTTATGTTTTTGGTCAGAGATTTTAGGGAACAGATGTAAAGATGAATTTAAATGCTAAAATTCTAACTAAACTAAATCTCCAAATTTCTGATGTTTTAATTTAAAAATTACAGGATAATTACAAAAGTATACAATTTTTATTGATTATTTACTGCTTATTGGACTTTTTCAAACCTGGTCAGTATGTTGGTAGTAGTTGGCTTCTTAGAACCATGTCACAGATTGGTACAACATAAACCTTCACCTCTGAAAGTGCTAGAGTGAATATGGCCAAAGTTATTTAGGGGAATTTTTTGTTTATGAAGATTATAAAATTGTTTGGAATCTAAGATCACTCTTTAATGCTATAGTGGTTTCTTTTTTGTTAAGAAACCTCCAAATAAATTTCTAAACAGGCAGTTGATCTTTATGTAGAGGTAGTTTTTTATAGCACATTTTACTTTAAACCACTAAATAGAAGAATTGGACAAACACTGGTGGTAGAGAGAGGGTCATTTCACTTGCCAAAAATATGTGATTTTCTCCAGGCACTATGATTTTCTCCACCATCTGAAAAATTGACAGCCTCCATATAAGTGACAGAATCTAGACTTGGCGTAAAACAATTACAGGTACTCCACTCCACTTCTTTATACTACACAAAGATCAGCAGGTGTGTTATCAAAAAAAAACTATAAAAAAGTTCATATTTCTAAGGTCCAATGGGTGGTCTTTATATACAGGTTTTACTGTATTTCACAAGAACAGAGACTATCAAAACATGGCATAAAATAATCTTTTATGAAGCAATAATCCAATACTGATTAACATAGTCTGTTAAAGTTGCTACAACATTACATATGAAGTATATGTGTATTCAATACTGTCCTCCATATTGTCCTCCATATCATCTTCCATGTTGTCCTCCATATTGTTTTCCATATCATCCTCCATATTCTAAGTCTCAGTTGGAATATGAAAGAGAAAACTCATATACAAGATGGCTTACATGTTTTGTAAAATTTGAATACTCTGACCTACATAAAAATCTTTTTTATTTCACCTTTGTGTGTACACCGCATTGTTAATAAAATGCATTATAAAATTTTAAAAGGCATAAAAATGCTGTTTTAATAATCTTTTCAAACATGCAATGTATTTTAACACCTTTGAATCATCATATGTACTCTATCAAAACTTCATTTAAATAATCATTATTTCCAACTGTTCAAATAATCTTTGGCAGTTGTTTTGAATTACTACATTTAATATTTCTTTTTACCATTAGATAAATATAACTTACATATTCTAATTTGGAACTGCATTTAAATGCTGTGCTCATCTCTTTATCTTGGCATGCAGTATCATAAAACCATGCAGTTAAATGCAATCAGACATTTTTACTGAGTTATAGCTTGCATATAATGATATGTTTATCAGGATATTTTGTCTTTGCTCCAAGTATTTCCGATAAGTGTTGGAATAATTTTATAAAATCATTATAGATAAAAATAAATAACAATTTTATCTTGTAAATATTGGGATGAAATGAACTATAAATGACAGACTTCCAACATTTCTGTAGCTTGGTTATTTATTCCTTGTTTTTATGTGTGACAGGTTTATCTTAATAAAATACAGAAACAAATGTCTGATTTAGATGTATCTAGTTGTTTTAGTAAAATAAAGTCCATTCATGATTTTTTTTAAACTATAGGAAACAGTTGTTATCATTTTACTTATTGTCATTTTTATACAGTAGATACCATGAGGATTTTTGTTCATCTCTCCAATCAGGGGATTTCTATAGCCAAGAAATCACTAAATCTCACCTCCAAGATTTGATTCCCCCTTTGATAGATCCTAATGTGAGAAATTTTGTGTTTGTTTTCTTAAGGTCATTTGTCACTGTTGGTACTCTGCTTTTCTCCACCATCCCATACAAAAGGTATACAATTCTGTCTTAAATTTATATAATTTATGTCTTGTAGTTAATCTGTGTAGAGGTGGTAATGCTACATCAGTCATAATTTAAATGCTGTCGATAATATAGCTTTCCCACTATCATATCTATATTACAGCATAGTCTGTTATATTTAACATGAACTCTTTTTGAATTACTTTTTATTTTATTAAATTTTGTTATATTTCTCTTTTATTTCAAACAAAATATAACATTATTTCTATTGCTGATACATCATGCTTTGTTTTATTTAAATCTATCTTTCATTGCCTTGTCAAGAGTTTATATATCATCTTGTGGTAGAGCACTTGCTTACAGGGTTCAGTCCTAATCTAGGCCACTGGATTTTTTGTTCTGAAGTTTTCTCACCAGATACTGGACAGATAAAGAACTACCAATGTCATAACAATTTAATTTTCAAGAATTTCTAGTCATTGCTCTCGTGCGTACTGTCATAGAAGACTTTCTCAATCAATCAAACTTTACCTACATACTTTTGAAGTTGTCAATATGCCAATATATATTCATTTTTTTCTCATGTTGTCTGTGTTATCAGTGACAGATACAACAGCTGTATGTTAGCTGCTCTACTGCTGTTATTAGTTGATTTTTTTTCTTATTGTACATATGATTTCAATGATTTTATTGTTTTTTTGTTTCATAACTTTTTTATCTTTTATATTTTTTACTTGTTTGTTGTTTGTTTTAAATTAAAGTAACATATGTCATTTTTTATAGGACATTGATATTTAAAGATATGTACCTATGATAAAAGAAAGATCAAGAATTATTGATATTTTTGTGACCATATATACTATATATATATATATATATATATATATATATATCTTCTTCACCTTTCTTTTTTTTTTTTTTCTACAAGTATCAGAAGTTGACAAATGCAAAAAATATATATATGTTGCTCTTGACAGTTTAAATCATAATACCAAAGAAATGAAAGTGAGAGCAAATAATCTAGAGCCCACTTATTGGCCAAGAAGAATTTTATTTTGATTTGAGACAGTGTGCTCTGGGAGAGTAAACAGCTTCTTTAATGTGACAATTAGAATCTTCTTTTATTGTTAGAAAAGATACTCTGAAAGACTACTGTCAACTTAGGTAAATATTAACAAAATACTTTGTTGTTAAACATGTTGACATGAAAGATTGTAGAATGATGACAACTTCAATCTTCTCTAGTTGTGAGACAAGGTGCTCTGGAAGAGTGAAGTTGAATAATAGTGTTTAATGTTCAGATCAAAATTCTTCAACTTTTATTGAGATGTCATTTGTGGGAGGAAACTAGAGTTATTCACTTACCTTTCACAACCACTGAGAATGTGACTGTTTTACTAGCATAAAAAATTGTGTTATAGAACACTAAATATAAAGATAGATTAAATCTCAAACATTCTAACAACATGAAATCAGAATTATTTATACCTTTTAACACTTGTTGTATTTCAATAAAATTTAAATTCAATTCAATTAAAATTAAGAATAAAATTGATAGGTAAAATAGAAAAATAACATAAAATGAAAGAATTAAATTTTATTCAATAATTTTGTATATTTTTGCTGACATTAAACAATGTATGGTAATTGAAATGAAAATGATTAAAAGAGAATGATAAAATATAAAAACTTACATTACTCTATATATATATATATATATATATATATCAGTGAAGTTTTCATTTCAATATACAGATTCATTGTTCCTGTTTTTAAGTTTATTATTGTGCTGATGCTAATGTCGCCTTTAGCTGTTAAGATAAAGATGGCTAAATGATTTTTCATGTTAAACTTTGATGCATTTCCTGGTTTTTGAAATTTACACAAGTATGACAAGTTGGATATATCATTAAAGTAAAGAAACGTTTTTATTTCACATTTCACATTAATTTTATTTCAACAAACATATCAAATTAAAATGTGATACCACCAATCCATTAAACATGAATTTAGCATTTATTTTTAAATGTATTTTAATGTCCATAAAATATTCTAAAGTGTCTAGTATTTGGTCTACAAACAACAAATACAACATCCCTGGTGTTAGGATTACCCCATGTAGTGAAGATTTTAACATTTAGCACAGCAAAGGAAATGTCAAAAAATTTTCATTATGGAGAAAATTAAACCATTTGAAAAGTCAAAGCATAATGGGTTTTTTCATTATTAATTTTTTGCACAATAAATTCTAACTTTTAAAAAAAAGTGTGATCAAACCACTATGGTTACTAAGAATCATGTTCTTTTGTTGAGTCAGCTTGGATTTCTCTTTAACTAGATATTAAGAGTTTCAAATAAAATGCCAGAATCCCAGCAAAGTCAAGATTGATCTTATACAAATAGAATCCTTAGATCTGGATATTTTCTGACTTACAAGAGAAGCATTGTTTCTAAAATTCAGGCGCTTCATGAAAGTTTGGAACCTAAGTTTATATTGCTGACACTCAAATACTTGTATTGCATCAATTGTCCATGGAATATATGATTGTTATATGGAATTCTGTCATATGCAATACTTGGGCATGGGTGACCAAGAGGTTTAAAGCACACATTTGTGGATCAATGCAAATCCCAATGCCTAGGTTAATAAAAATTCTAATAAGGCTGATTCTAGTGCTAGAAATTTGTTTGCTGAATGTCATTGTTTTTAAGCACTCTGGTTTCCTACACCATAATAGAATTGACTGCTTCACTGTTAATGACATAACCTTGACCATTACTACACTCCTCTATCTTTTATAATTGTTGACAGTAAAAAGTGGATTAATGTGTCTAAATTCAATACCTTCTGGAATCTAGATACAAGACTTTATTTTATCTAAACAAATTTAGTCTACAAAATTTATTTAACAAACAATATGTATGATAATTCCCCCCCCCCCAAAAAAAAAAAAAAATAAAAAATAAATAAATAAATAAGTTTGTTGAAGACAGGTTTTCAGGGTTTTCAGGGTTAGATTTCACTTTATAAACCAAAATATTTCTGACAAAAGCCATTTGTTTCAGTTGCATAATTCTGACTAACTTTTTACTGATACAGAGCTTTAGAATGTGTAATGACAGCAGTTATGTGACAATTTTGTATAGCAAAAGAAATTTAAGGTCGTCTTATGTCTATTTGGGATAAGTGACACATAGAGTACTCTCCCTTGAATTTCATATCAGTCCCATCACAAGGTTTTTCCAAAGAATATTTGTTGGCTACTTTTGATTTGAGAGCTAGTTGGAGTTGGACAATCTAAAATAAAATGTCTTCCTGAATGATAGCCCTTTAAATGATGTGTATGTGACCTAAGGCACTTTGCACCTTCATAGAAATCATCACTGATCAAGTTGATTACTTCAGCTAAAGTTTAGGATATTGTATTGTTTGGTAGTGTCTGTGTTACATAATGTGTATTATATCATTTCATTAGCTCTTTTCAAGTGTTGACAATATACATGCGGCCATGTGTAAACAGAAATAATTGAGCATGATCAGTTCTGTCTAATCTGGCAGAGTTTTACTCGTAACAACCATACAGTGGTGTGATGATCCTTGTTATGACATCAAACTGGCTACTAGTTACAGTGTTAGTTATATATATAATATGTAAGTATGTGTCTTAACGTAATAATGAGCTCTGTTTTACATTATCTACATGGCCTGTTAAATTAAGTGACCACTAGGTAATGTCCAGTCTAATGCCAAGATGAGTACAGCTTTGATAACCAGCAGGGATACACTTAACATCAGATTATATATCAGAGAACATGGGTTCCACCAGATGTAGATAGATATAGGTGATAAATACAGATTTATAAGCTAATTGATTGGACTCTGACATACAGTATAACCTGGAGTTATTGTCTCTATTTTTAATGAGGTTTTACTGTTGTAAAGGGGTTAGAATTGTAATATATTTATTAATTGTTTGGCCAATGCCAGTACATAGAGACATCACAACTAATAATGTATAATATTGTAATATAGACTAAATCATGCTATGGAAATGTACAAAATGTGAATTACATATTACATGTACCAAATTGATGGTTAATGAATGGTTAAATGAATGAATGGATAAATGAATAAATGAATAAATGTATGAATGAATGAATGAATGAATGAACACAGCTAAATATGTAATATAGACCAAATTGTATTATGGAAATGTACAAAATGCTAATTACAAATTACATGAACCAAATTGATGGTGAATGAATGGCTAGATGAATGTTTGAATAAATGATTGATTGATTGATTGATTGATTGATTGATTGATTTTCCCTCTTGTTCCTTTTCATCATTTTTAATTGGATTACCCTGCAGGTGCTTGTTTATTTTATTTTTGACCTTGTCCTACACTTTATCTTGTTTTGATGCTGATCAGATTATTTAGTTAAATGTATTTTACAAACTCGTTTTAATGGTAGAAAACATAACCATAAAAATTAAGCAAATTATTCATTGCACCACCAGGCCATTCAAGAGTAGCTTTTTAACAAAAAAAAAAAAAACCTCTTAAACCCCAATGTGACACATGTACACACTCTGGAAAGCCACTACCCACCAGCGACACCAGGGGCCAAAAACTCTGAAAGACAGAAAAACACAAGCCAAACAGTCGAAATCCAATAAGGTAGCCAATACCATTTGTTAATAGGTTTAGTAAAACTTGTTTTGTACCTGTGTATATAAAAGTGTTTCTATCTGTGTTTAGATCCCTGTACCCGACAGCCTAACAGGGCACGATAAAGATCCCCTATGTTTATTGAAAACAGAGTAGGCGTTTAAGCCGACATAGGGCCCCTGCACTTATATCATCAAAATTAAGGCATCCATGCTTTTGACCCCCCTTTATTAAGACCCCTATTCAGAAACAGGCTTCAAATAACCCCACCCCTTGAAATTTTTTATCAAAATTTCAAAATTCTTCTCTTGGCGTGCTCCCGCGCTTGGTTTAACCATACCCTGGCTCTTGTCCCGGGGTATTTCACTTATAGCTCGGTGCCCCCTCTCCCTATGCACTTTCCTGCTCTGACTCGGTGCTGGGGTCTTCGTTTATGATAGAATATAACGACTTATTAGGAAAATTCACTAAAAATTACAAAAACAAAATCCAACAGTCTGCACAATGGCCGCAAGGCCCCATCGTAGACTTTAAACTCGCCTAATCTGATCTGTGTTTAGATGTCAAAATCAGGCTTTACCATGATTGTAAAATGATAATTGTTTAGTAGTATCATTTGACAGTTTGTAATCATGCCATAACCTCTCGACAAGATGCTCACTGCAAACTTGCTACAAAACAAAGGAAAAAAACAAAGAAAAAAGAAATAAGAGAAAGAAAAAAAAGAAGAAAACTGCAGGTAGGTAGGAACGTGTTACCAGGAGGGGATATTCTGATATACAGATTGATGATTTATTATTTTGTTTTTTACTTTCCTATGTTTTATTTTGTGTTATAAATAAAATGTTATGTCTGTTCATTTTTTGACATTAAAAGATAAAATTCATGTCTGTTTTAACTCATTGATACCATAACACTAGATAGAAGAATTTTTTTTATTCTCTCAAGAAAACAGTATGGATTTTTAAATATGATTTTGTTCTTATGTGAAACAATAAGCAAATTAAGAAAAAAAAAAAACGAAAATAATTTACTGTGTCAACTATTAATTTCTTAGAAGAGTAAGCCCACAACTTTTTATAATGATGAAAATTAAACTAATAAAACTGTTGAAAATTAAATTAAAAAAAAAGATTATATTGATATACTTACCTGTAGCAAAAAAAGATGGATAAAATGTTAGCCAAGTTTTCTGAGTACCAATTTCTTATTTTTATAAGACACTTGATTGAAAAGTCTTAAAAAAGCACAAAAGTTTTTGGAAAAATAAAATTTTGGTCCCATGAGGAGAAAACATGCAGATTTTGAAAATATTGAAATTGCAGTTTGTTGTATTGACAGTACATTGATATGTTATTTAAAGAACAGTGACTTCCATATGTTACATATATGTTATATATTACCTTAATATGTAGAGTGGTTGACTTGTAGAGTATTATTGCAAGGTTATAAGATCATCACATTAAAGAATTTTATATATTTTTTCTGGGCTTTTTATTTCAACTGGCTATAGCCATCTGAGCTTATGGCATGGCAAAGCATCTGTACATCTGTGCGTGCATGTATGCATAAACTTCAATATTTTTCTCTGAAACCACATGACCAAATAAAACCAAATTTGGTGTGGAAGGTCCCTATGTTGAGTAGATTAAAGTTTGTGATTTTCAGTTTGATCCTAAATCCATGATGGCTGCTGTTACTATAAATAGAAAAAAAGACAGGAAAATGGCCATAACATATTTGTCGATCAATTTGGTTCAAGTTTTGGTATATGGAATGTAGAACTCTGGCCATTTAATATATTTAACCCGTTATTCCCTAACTTGATTCATTGGTATGTTATTAGTGCGATATACAATTTAGCAGCTAAATATAGCCAATTCTTTTAAAAATTCTTCTCTGAAACAACATGACCAAATGAAACCACCCTAGGTGGAGTAGATTGAAGTTTGTGATTTCCGGCCCGATCCTAAAACCAAGATGGCCACTGTTACTATAAATTTAAAAAACAGGAAAATGGCCATAACATATTTATTTGTCAATCAATTTTCTTTTTTTTTTTTTTTTTTTTTTTTTTTTTTTTTTTTTTTTTTTTTTTTTTTGCCATTTGAGCAATACAGGCCCTCTTGTTCTGTTTATCTATCTAGTAGTTAAATTAAGTTTTATTTCCTTTTGAAAAACTCAAATGCTTTATTTATGAAATTAATACCTCCCCAAATGATACTAAAACCCTTTGAATTTGTGATGTACTTCCTGTATTTTGAATTAAACCACACAAGTTAATTAGGTTTTCCTATAATTTTAATGAATTGTGGCTTAATTTAGCTGCCTTTTATACACAAAACAATTTCTTTAAAAACATGCAGTTTGATTTTATTTTTTAACTCTATGCCCTCAGTTTTTGGAATCTGGTATAAGAATGCAAGATGCTCAGGCCCCAGTTTCACAATCAATAAGTCACCCCCAACATAGTTGGGATGACTTATTGATTTACCCTTTATCATTATTATTATTATTATTGTTATTATTATTATTATTATTATTATTATTATTATTATTCCATATTTTTCTGCCATACTTTTGTAAACACCATAGCACAAAAAAAGTTTGGTGGAATGTGATGAAATTTTGTACACTTGTTCCCTATGACATGTAGTTGTGCTTTTTTGGGGTCACATCTGATTTGTTGAAAAAGAAAGGGAGGTAATAACAATGTCACACTCTACTGATTTTGCACTCTAGAAAAGAAACAAATTGACCAATCTCAATGAAATTTGTTTTATAGGTACAATTTTAGATGCTCTACATGTTGTACCACAAAGTTGGACATTTTGACCTTATTTTCATGATCCAATGATTTTCTTTGTTATTTTAAGAGTTATTGAATTAACTTTTGTAAACAGCATCTCTGAAACACCATTATCTTCATTCAAATACATCAATCATTGCTACCACCAACACTCAATTCTTTTTTAATGTACAAGGTTGCCACCATTGGGGGTAACTTACCCAGTGATTGAGCCCTGCTCAATGCAGTGTCTAGTGCACTCATCTGAGTGTACACTTAACTCAAATTCAACAATATTCCAATGCCAATTTCCAAGACATTACACAGTTAAAATTCATTATCTTATGTAATATTTAATGTTTAGTGTTGGTTTGTTGAACAAACGAAACATTATCTCATAAAACTTAATATCTTAAAAATATTGATGAGAGAAAAATTGGAATATTTCAGTTGAGTGTATACTCAGCTGAGTGAATGATTGTGGAACTAGGGCCAGGTGTTAGAAAAAGATGTTTGTGACATTTGCTACCCTATACCTTGCTCTGCTATTCAGACACATCCCAATCATAATAAATTAGCTATTGGATTAAGATGAAAGTAGATCTGTAAAAGTTAGAATGAGTTTAATGAAGTTAAATGAATGAATCTAATACATAAAAGATAATTTGAGTTTTTGTTGTGGGAATTACCAGTAGGTTTTAAAAATTATCAAATTATGAAGCGAGAGTTAGCAAGAGCTTCATGTCTTTATCAAATTATATGTCTGGGGTTTGTATTTAACATTATATTTAGAGTCAGGTTAATAAGTAATGCTTTAAGCTTCCGTAGAAGATTACAGTTTTAACAAAATTTGGGTGGAATCAAGACCCTCACAGATTTAGTTGTAAGCAGACTTTATACCACTTCTCATATCATGCCATGTTTGTAATCATCCTCCTCATGACCCTCAAAGACTTAGTAAGTGTAAGCAGACCTTATACCACTTCTCATCTCATGCCATGTTTGTAATCATCCCCCTCATGACCCTCAAAGACTTAGTAAGTGTAAGCAGACCTTATACCACTTCTCATCTCATGCCATGTTTGTAATCATCCCCCTCATGACCCTCAAAGACTTAGTTGTTTGCAGACCTTATACCACTTCTCATCTCATGCCATGTTTGTAATCATCCCTCTCATGACCCTCAAAGACTAGTTGTTTGCAGACCTTATACCACTTCTCATCTCATGCCATGTTTGTAATCATCCCCCTCATGATCCTCAAAGACTCAGTTGTAAGCAGACCTTATACCACTTCTCATCTCATGCCATGTTTGTAATCATCCCCCTCATGACCCTCAAAGACTCAGTTGTTTGCAGACCTTATACCACTTCTCATCTCATGCCATGTTTGAAATCATCCCCCTCATGACCCTCAAAGACTTAGTTGTTTGCAGACTTGATACAACTTCTCATAGTAACTTATAAAAACAAGGCCAAAAAAGATTTGTTTTATGATATTGGCAATACATTAATCAGCTATCATCCCCATATTGATCCTAGTTCCAGCTGTTAAGAGGAACATCAGATGGCCAGCCACAACTCCTCAGAGTAGAAGTGATAATGTGTCAGTAGCTAAATATTTAAATCCCTTGTCTTAAGTGATTCTACATCAAATTGATACTTGATGCTGCTATCTTATCTTTGCCTTTCCTCTTCCTTGTGTTTTGGAATTTTGTTTTGACTTCTTTGATGTGATATTGCTGTAATAAATATTTTAAACTACTCCAGATGCATTTTGGAACAATTTTAATTAGTGCGCTGCATGTTTTTAGGAGAAGGTTAGGAGAGATTATGAATGTCTTTGGTTACCATTCTGATCTCAGCTATGCTCTTTTACTTCCTCCATTTCACAATCAGTAATATACAGCAAATCATGAAATCTGTAATAGTTTTATATGTGAATTTAAGAAATGCAAGATTTTAGATTCAGGACTTACTCTTCTACAGATCTATACTTGTATACTTGTATACATGAAATGTCTCCCTTATCTATGCAATACCATTCCATGCCATGGAAATAAAAAAAAAACTTTTTCTTTATTAGACATTAGTTACCAGTATCTACAGTGACACAAAATCATTTTTCGTTTGAGTTTTTACTTAAATTTATTTTGATATTCTGTAATGCGTATAAGTTATAGAAGAATTTTATCTCCAATCAAAAATTTAATAAAATTGTTTTAAATTTTGTGTTCTAGAAGAGCAAATCCATAATTTTGCTTTTATGGAGAAAAAGGTAATTCATTAAATATTTACCGTTATATAAAATAATTTTTTTTTTTTTTTTTTTTTTTTTTTTTGTAATTTGTAGTTATATTTTTCTAAAATCCTCAAATACACAGTGCTGTAAGTTGTCAAAGTAACAATCATTATTATTACTTTTTTTAATTCTTTATTTTAACAGCAATCACCATTTGATTGATTTGTTAATGCATTCTGAATATATTGTTTTAAGTTTTAACAGAATTGTCAAAGAATCTATTAAAAAAACCGAAAAAAAGAAATAAAGTTCTTTTAGGTGGCAGTTTCAAGATGAGTTATTGTCTTGATCATGAAAACGTTTTATACAACAGGGAATTTAAAGCATCTAAAAAGCTTCTGAAATTACAATTTGGTTTTACTCAATATAGCCATTAGAATTGTTATATGAGCATGTAGAATAGCTACTGACACCATCTATGTATAGAAATGGCTCTGTAACATGAACATAATGGGCCATTTTCTCTATACTGATATTGACATTTATGTAAATACATATTAGAGGTTTTTGTAGACTATATTGAAATTGTAAATATATATGTTTACTTAAGAATGTGTATTTGCTTTCTGTTTAATTTGAGTGGAGTTGTTAAGCTTAAATTGTTTGTCCATGAAGTAAAGTCATAGTCTCGACCATTATATTTACCCAATAATCATTTAATTCACTCTTCCTATGAAGGCTAAAATGATTTTGTAACTGGTCTTATTGGCACAATTATGTGTGCTGAAAATATCAAATTTATATATTGTACTGCCAAAATTTTGACAAATTGCATGGAACTTATTAGTTTTAGCTGTTTGTTTGAAGATAAGAGGTCATCATAGAATGGAGCATCTATTTATCCTCTGGCCATTGCTGGCATTTTGATAAATGATAAGACTTTAAACTTGTATAGATCTCAGTATATGTTAATGTCTTGTATCTCAGTTTACATGTTCTGTTGTTATTTCTTTGACATGTTTTAGAATATTGTGGCTGTTGCCTGGTTTAGCTACAGCTTATATTTACTTATACAATTGAAGTTACCAAACAAAAAGGACAGCTGTCACAATGTCATGACAAAAAGTAATTGTGAGGTCATTCACACTTCACAGTATTCTATCTTCCAATGAATTCTCAAGGTGGTAACACCCCTTATTTATATTGTAAAGTCATCTTAGAAAATAATGTCCCCAGAAAGTTTGAGAAAAAAGTAGGTATTGCTTTAATGACACAAATAATGAAGAAGAAAAACTTGTTCTAATGCCAAGTTGGATCACTGAGTTGAGATTTGTTTTCCAAATAAACAAAGAATGGGAAATTTGTAGTTAAGTGATATAAATTCAAATAATATAACTTGTAAAAATGTAAAACATTGTATAATTTTGCTGTAAGAAGATGTATTATCTGTATTGTTGCCACATCATCAAAATAAATACACTATTATTACATTGATAGTTTACATTGACCTCCATTAAGGTCAGACATATTCAATGATGTTTAGAAATTGTTCCAGCATCATGCCATAAATTTCTCTTTAAAAGCAGAAGTTGAATGAGATACAAATTGGTATTTTCTGCTTAGATTTTCAAGTAAAGGGAAAAAATTTCTATCTGTTATCTACCTTTTTCTGAAATTTCAAAGAGGAACCATTCTGGATAATCCAGAGTCGATATCCGCTCCGCTACTCTACTATATCGAATAGGTAACGGAGCAGATTCAGACTCTGGGTTATACAGAATGAAGAGGAACTAGAATCGGCCAAAACAGCAGGATTTTGAGGTATTAAAGTGATGTTACTAAAAAACAAATAAAAGTATTTAGATTTTTAAAATATATTATTACAAAATTTCAATTTAAGATTTTTTTTTATAAACTGTAAGTTATTTACAAATCCTGTGCCATTATTTATTAATAATAAATTTTAATCATTGATAATTCCTGCATTGTATGATTTCTAAACTAACTTAAAAGGGGAGACAACGTCTGTGATGAATAACTCTCTTAATTGGCAATTAAGTGAGTTTGATATTTTGACATAACATTGATGCATGTGCAAAGAATAGGATAGGTTTATTGAAAAACTTTTACTATCAATCTGTCAAGAACTACCTGAAGCTGTTGATTTCTTGACATTACAAAAAGCTGTGATAAATCCTCAAAATTTTTACAGTGATATCATTATGTGTTTATTTTGTGTCATGTTTCTTACTTTGTCATTGTTTATTGTGAGAAAGTCTTGGTTGTTCTTACTATTCTGTAATTGGCAAAGTGCCAGGTATGATTTATATTCAGCTGCAACTCTCTATCATGTACAGGGAGAACCTTAGTTGTAATCCGCTTGTGTAAAAAAACTGAAAATTTTTCAAGTTATTGTTGGGAAACATCTGTTATTTTTCTCACAGCTTTTGTAAAAAAAGATATATTTTATTGTCTATTAGATTGACAACCAAATCATGGGTTTTGGCCTTGTTTTTATATTGTATAGTTTTCCTCTGTAAAATCCTGTTCATAATGTTAAAAAATGAATTTAAATGCAACAGTCACTGTAACCTGGTTTTTTTTTCAATTCTGACTCCATAAGTGATTTAACCAATAGCAATTTAAAACCCATTACAAGGACACTAAACGATAATCTAGAGTTTTGGATTGTTGAGATTATGATCATTATCTCATGATAACAGATCTGACCCAAGACTTGAAAGTGGGTGGTGACTGTTCTTTCCGCCAAGCACTCGGCATTACGAAAAGAAAGTCACGGTTCTTTTGGATGAGAACTTAAAATAAACGAGGTCCCGTGTCATGGTAGGCATGGCACAATAAAGAACCCTGCTGTATAATGCCATCAGCGCAACACACGGTAAAATTTCTGCACTTTCATCTATAGCTGGCAACATCTCGATATAAGTGAAATATTCTTGACTGGGACGTTAAACACCATTACTTAACTAATGATAACAGAAAAAAACGGTCTATGGTTTTAATCCAATGGTTCTTTCTGTACTACTTCAATTTTTTTAATACAAATTTGTTAATTTTATTCAGTTTGTTTGATAGATTGATGAATGAATTTTAATTTTTAACTGTTTAACAGATTTTTGATTTTTTTTTTTTGGCATGATATATAATTTTCTATGACCCATGGTTTACAAAATGACTCAGAAGTTTGATGGAAACACCTATTATCTAGGTCAAACATTGTCTTCATTCTATATACTGTACTTAATACTTAGTATTGATACTCATTGATTTGATGTTTTCAAAATTTCAAAAATTTACAACCATTATTGAAGGATATTTGAATGTATGTCAATGCAGCATGCTGTTGAAACTAGGTCTAGGTAATTATTTTGAAGTTATCAGTACATTACTTAGACTATGAATGTATAGTAAAAACATGTGATATATGTACCATATCCTGTTGAAAATTATATTTTACGATTAGGCTGTTACTTCCTTAGTTTATCACGGATAGATAAGATAATAAAACTCGGAATTATTGATAAGTTTCCGACACTTAATATCTATACCCTTTCTACATCTTTCTCTTATGATTAAAGCTGTTGCATCCTAAAATTATCACTGACTAAAATTTCCATAATTTGAATGTTGCTATCTTACAAACCATGGACTTTTTTTTTTTGGTCACTCATCTATATTTAATGACATGCAACCATAATTTAAGTTCCATGTGTTTATCAAAGAGAGAGAGAGAGAGAGAGAGAGAGAGCTGTAGCCATTACAGTAGAAATAAATGACAATAAATGAAACAAAGAAAGAACCTTTTATAATGCTCTATGACTTTCTTGTATATGGTCATTCTCCATTTCACCTTGACATATGAGAGAGAGATAAATTCATTGTTGTCACAGTAGTTATGAGTCTGAGTTGATGTGAGAAGTTTATTTTGTTGGGAAGAATTGATGTTGTTCTAAGGAATTTATACTATTGTTAGTAGTTATAAAAGTTTATGGTTTGGAGTGTATGATGTTGTTGTTAATATGAGTTGATGTTGTTGAGTTGTTTGTTGTTGTTGTCACTCTGAGTTGATGTTGTTTAGAGTTGTTGTTGTTGTTGTTAATATGAGTTGATGTTGTTGTTGAGTTGTTTGTTTTTGTCAGTCTGAGTTGATGTTGTTTTTAGGAGTTGATGTTGTTGTTAATATGAGTTGATGTTGTTTTAGGAGTTGATGTTGTTGTTAATATGAGTTGATGTTGTTGTTTAGTTGTTTGTTTTTGTCACTCTGAGTTGATGTTGTTTTTAGGAGTTGATGTTGTTGTTAATATGAGTTGATGTTGTTTTAGGAGTTGATGTTGTTGTTGAGTTATTTGTTGTTGTCAGTCTGAGTTGATGTTGTTTTTAGGAGTTGATGTTGTTGTTAATATGAGTTGATGTTGTTTTAGGAGTTGATGTTGTGTTGTTAATATGAGTTGATGTTGTTTTTAGGAGTGGATGTTGTTGTTATTCTGGGTTAAAGTTGTAGATGTGATGTTTTTAAGAGTTTATGCTATTTTAGGAATTTGTGTTGTCATAAAGTGTGAATATTCTTGTAAGAATTTAATGTTATTATAGGAGTTGATGTTGTTGTTGTTGTGTTTAAGTTCTTGTCAGGTGTGATGTTGTCGCATAAATTTTAATTATTCTGTTATTATCCAGGTTTGGTACTTTTTAGTAAAAAATGAATTAAAAAACAATGATAAAAAAAATGAGGGCAAAACTGGGACAATTTTCAATTAGAAATAAGTTTAGAAAAAGGTTTATTTAATGCTGTAAGACTTAATACCTCATAGTATGTAATTTATATAACATGAAGATTTAACATAGAACTGTATAAATCCTTTACTGTATCCTCATTAAGATTTCACTTTGGTTTTAAGGCAGGAAAAACAAACTTATTGCATTACAAATTAAAAGTGTTTCCATATTACAATGAAAAACATCTTTAGTTTCCATGGAAACGGAATACTAAACATATCAAAATTATTTTGGTAATAGATTTCAGTTGTGTATGAGGTATATAAATCTGACAAAAATTGATAAGTTTACCATCTGTTACTTATGTCTGACAGGTACAATATCCAGGTATGTCTGTAAAAATGATTAAAACATGAATATCTGCATTCTCTATCTGGTCATATTTCATGTGCATATTGAAGTTATAACTTTTACAATCATTCCTGAAATTGCTTTTGACCTGAAAAAATAAAGACTTCAGTTTATTAGGGGTTATTAGGTTAACAGTTCTAGTTATAAACAAGACATCACTAGCTAGTGGTTCTGTATTTGGTTGAATAGTGTCTTTTATGAAATTAGTGTGTCATTTGCACCCTCTATTTAAACTGTAGTTTTTACTGAAAATGCTTAAAATGACTAAAGTTATCTTGAAATATTGAATATATTGAGTGTTTCGTGAAAAATAATTTTTCAATTATAGAACTAAGAGACAGGAGAGTTATAAAGGAACTCTTTATCTATTTTCTTTAGTACTTCTGGTAGGGGTTTGACTGTGACAGGTTTATATAGGATTAGAATATTGAGTATCTTTACACTTATTGTAAAACAATATCTGTGTAACTAGAATTGTTTGGTGAAATGTATTACTATTTATTGTTGCATCAAATGTATATTTTACTACTAACTTCCAGAAGAGAATGGATTATTGGGTATGGAAAAGAGATAAAGTTTAATAGAGGGAAAAAACATTAAAATATTATAATTACTTCTATGTACCCTGTTTTTGACTAAAATTTCCAAGAATATCATTCTGAGAGAAAAAAATAAATTATGTGATTCACTATCTAGTTTGTACAAAACATTAGGAAGTATCTGTCACATGTTCAGTAAATGAAATCCATTCTGTAAAAAAAAGGCTTAGTATTTGAGAAGTCAGTTCTATAGTTAAATAAAATACAACAGTGACCAGTTTGTTGTTGACCTTTATTTTAGAGCTAATTAGCAGGTCCAAAGTTCTGTTAGCTATACCAGTCAGTTAGTTATAATTCAAATCTTGTATAGAAGATCATATTTATAAAATTTATGTTTACAAATTTAATGCATAGAAGTAATTTGTTTGTTCATTTTATTAATTTTTAGTTTTCATATACAATAATTTTGTTAGGCTCATGAAGCTTTAAACATCCTTGTGGATCTTGGGCTAAAAAATACCTACAAGATATATAAGAAATTGTGGAGAATACATCATAATAAAATAACTTACATTATAATAACTTATATGTCTGTGTTAAAATGTGCTGCCTGTCAGTAATTAAAAAAGTTTTCATTTTGTATCCGTGGTAACAGATGTTTTATAATTACTAAATTCAGAACTTTTAAGTCCTTTATGAATTGTTTGATCCAAATATAATGCTTAGTTCAACTTTCAGTAAATTAAAGTCTGTAGAAGAAATCTTGAGGTTGAAAAACATGTACCTGCAAATAGTCAAAATAACCTAAAACATCTAACAACAAATAAATAAACAAATAATAAACAAAAAACAAAGATGATAAATATATAAGGGAATCACTAATGACAAAACTCCTAACTTTGTACAGGCAATAATTGTGTAAAAAAAGTAAAGTTGGAGAGCACCAAACCGATCATGCTGATTTAACTTACTTATCCTCATCGTGATGGTGATACATAAGGCTGCAACCAGTGACCTCCAATCTTGCCTTTCCTTAGCAATCTTCTCCAGCTAACCCTAGGTCTTTTCCACCTCTTCATTACACTATCCACTATCCTTCTCCATGTCTGTCTTGACCTGCTATTCTTTCCATTATCTGGGGTCCACTTTAGAGCTGTTCTTGTTATGCTCTTCAGGTCCTTGTGCATCACATGTCCCAGCCATCTCCATCTTCTCTGCTGTATAATGGTGGAGATGTTTTGTTGTGCTGATTTTACAACCAGTTGTTCATAAAAATGCACATTTAAAATGCACAGCTTCCTTTTATTATGATAAAAAACTGTGTTTGATCAATTTTATTAGCTTTAACTTAAAACTTCAGTATTTTTAATTCGTGAATACCAAATATATACAATAAGAATATGTCTTATTTAAGTCGGTTATTGTGAAAATATTGATTTCACTAATTTCAAAAACTGTTTTATGGCAATTCTTTAGAATAACATCATTTTTGATAGGCCACAACAAACTGTACAATATTTTAGTTGATGTAAATTTAACCAGAAACTTACAATGTGGGTCAGGCCATGGAACCATGGGTTGTGAATTAAAATTGTGTATTTATTCCACTGCATATCATTTTGCAGGATTCATGTAATGTGTGACATGTCCATCCATCTGTTCATTTGTCTGTCTGTCTGTCTGTCTGTCAGTTCATAATGCATTGGTTTCCACATAAATGTTTAATTTTGCTTTCATTGTAATTCATCAAACTCTTAGAATAAATGAGGTCAACAGTCAAGGTCATTGTTTCTATAAATAGATTTAATGGTTTCTGTTCAATAAATTATGCTTGCTTTGATGGATTTTTATCTTTCATTAAAGTCGAACAACCATTGGTAGATATTCTTGCAAAGAATAAATCCATTGATTTTGGAGGTCATAATAATTGTGAAAGGCATTGTTACTTAAAAATAAATTTAAAGTTTTCAAAAAATAAGTTTGCTTCAATAAGGTACCCAGTTCATGTTATATTTTGTTGCAGTTGCATATGTTTTGGAAATATTTCTCTTGTTACCAATTAAATTTCTGAAATGGAATTTAAGTTATTTTTGTGAATTTTACAGTCTTATCTTTTTTTTTCATGATAATGAGTCAAAAATAAACTTGATATGTGTTTGAGAGAATAGATGATTTTGTTCTGAAATAGATAAGATGTCACCTCATTAGTGTGATTATATCAGTTCCTTTTTCTGTATAATATCAGTGAAGAGGCAAATTCTGTGTTCTTGTTGATGATGCTTTTACATTAATTTTGTTTCAGGAATGCATATTTAATTTTAATGTCTACACATGTGTTGAAATGATACATTTTTGTTACCAACAATTTAAAATTGATGTGATATTGAAATTTAAATTACCATGGTAACATTACATTTTTCATTTATATTAGAATTTAATATAAATTTCAACAGTTTTTTACCGCTACTAATTTAACCTGACATTTACACTTTAAGTTTCCATGGTAACATTATTTTTTTGAAATATATAAAATTATTGTTTTACCAGCAGTTTCAAACTGATGTTCAAACTTGAAGTAGTAAATTCGTTGTTTTTTTTTTTCCTATTTTAAATGAAATTTTAATAATTTAAATGAAAAGACAAAATTATAAATTAAAAGTATGATAGAAGAAAAAGCAAATTAATTGACTTATAAAAATTAAAATAATCAATATTTGGATTTTATTAATCTGATGAAAATAAATATAAAGTAAGGTGACACTTTAATTGAATGCTGTATAGAAGAAATATTGGCTAACAGGTTTTACTAACAGGTCGCTGCTTTATTAAATTTACACTACTCTTAATTCTGATGTTTCTATTTTTTGCTTCATCAAGTGAAATGTTAATAATTTTTGGTTATGTACTGACTGTAAATTAGGTGTAAGTTAAGGGTTTTACAATAGTACTTAATCCACACAACTGTAAATGTCTTGGCTATATATTCTGATAGTTATTAGGTATCATTTAGGTATAAACTGATTGTTCAATACTCTGTTAGCTTCACCAAATGGCTAGTGAAACTAAAATGTTACATTATATTAAAATGCTTTTACAACACACATTTATGATTGTAACTGGATGGACTAACTTTTTAACATGAAGTTCCAGGCCCCAGTTTCACAATCATTCACCTTACTCAAATATTCCCATTTTTCTCTCATCAGTATTTTAAAAATTTTAAGTTTTATGAAACAATGTTTTGTTTTCTTTAACTAAACCACACTAAACATTTAAATGAAACAATAGATATTCAATTTTAATTGTGTAGTGTCTTAAAAGTTGACATTGAAATATTCCCTTATTTGAGTTGAGTGTACACTCAATTGAGTGAATGATTTTGAAACTGGGGCCAGGAATGTTGTCTAATATTGGCTAAAAAGTACAAAAAATTCCTTTACAAACTGGCTAAACTAACAGAACTTTGAAAACTAGGCTCTATACTAGATTGTGTTATCTGGTATAAAGAGCTGACCATTATTTAGACTTACTATTGTAGTATCATGGTCAATGGTTCACTTATTGTCTATTAATGCACAATTCTGTTAGTTTCTGTCAATTCACCATTAATCTACCTTCTTGCACTATAATGATTTGCTGATATCTTAGATTCTTTATGTTTACCAGACCTTTCACAATTTTTGTCTATGTTTCTCATTATCTTGGTCTGTTAAGTTGTATATCCTATCAGCATTTTTACACCTATACAATCTATAAAAAATCTTTTTTTTCCTGTATGGATCAGTGATTGTCAAATGTTTCTACATGTTGTGTCATTTTCAGACAAAGTTGACACATGGAGTAAAATGTCAGCTGCATCTTTGCCTTTGTCTTCAGTTCAGAATGTTTTCTTTTATCTCTCCACTATTTCACTTTGGCACACATTAATAAATTTATATGCTGTTGTGTATGTTTACACATTTGATAATGCATGTTGGACATTATAAGTTTAGCCATGAAGAAGAATGGTTTGGTCTTCCAACTGTATGCTGGTCATTACTTCCTTTATATATCCCTCCAGTTTTTATACCGGGAAACACCTTAGTCAATCATTATTTTTTGTATGAATTGGTTATTAGTAAATGTTAACACATGCTGTTTTGCATGTCAGACATAGTTTACCCATGTAGATGATCGTTGCAACATAAATACCGATATTAGATAGAATTGTACCGAGGTTCCATAGATTGTCAGGAATGTTTATGATTGGCGATATTTACATGGATTTTTGTAGTAACATCTTGTTGTGATCAGAAACAATTGATATTACATGTTATTTTGGTTATATTCTCTGATAAAATAAATTTGCTTCCAAAATGTCCTGTGTAACTACTTATTATATCAATAAGGACAAGATAGTACACTGCTGTGTTATAGTACATAAGTCTTATGATGATTACAAAACATGCCAAACTTAAAATCTCTTGAAAGAAATGATTAAAACATTCTTATTTAATTATGTTTTTCTTTTACCACTATTAAAGAAAATTTACCTGTCACATTTTTTGGGCAATAGGACAATTGGCAAAAGATTCATAAAAATGCATTTAAATAAGATATGTTTTTTTTTCATTTAAGCATGAATCTGATTTTCATTTTGTTTATTGAGAAATAATGGACGCAAACCGAATTATGCAAAATTGTGCATGTTTTGTATTCATCATAAGACTTATGTACTATAACACAGCAGTGTACTATCTAGTCCTTATTGATATAATAAGTAGTTACACACGACACTTTGGAAGCAAATTTATTTTATCAGAGAATATAACCAAAATAACATGTTATATCAATTGACAATTCTCAATGACCTGAATGAAATGCTTAAATTTTAATCACAACTTAATCAAATGAGAGAATAACTATATGCAGTTTTTGCTTTTAATAATTAACCTGAAAACAAGGCGAAGTGATGTCCATTAAAAGTAATGCTTTCTAGATTTTGTCACAAACACTGTCGGCATGTGAGTGGGTGTGGCTAATTTACCTTCAAGTTATTGAGAAATAACCTGAAGATATTTTTGATATTCAACCAATGAAACCATTTGAAATTTGTCAAATTTAATTACTAGTATATGTAGTATAACTTTTCTATTCAAATATGGGGGTGAATACTACAGATAACTTAACAATAATTCTACAGTTATTCTGTTGTTCCTACATGTTTTATTTGTAAATGATTAAAATTCTCAAACTTCTAGACAACTT
Source organism: Tegillarca granosa (assembly GCA_029721355.1). Classification (NCBI taxonomy): domain Eukaryota; kingdom Metazoa; phylum Mollusca; class Bivalvia; order Arcoida; family Arcidae; genus Tegillarca; species Tegillarca granosa. Next base: position 3,458,568 of record CM056598.1, on the reverse strand, counting down.
GAAGTCAAATTCATTACACAATGATCGAGCTACAAAGTTTTCACTGTATATCTTTCAGCTTTGAAATCTAGCATTGCCACAATCCAGACTGAACAGGAAGTTTCTGTCAGTAAAACATATTGACTGTAATTTTATCTTCTGTATTTATATAAAAAGGCATGTTGCTGTCAGATTTTAATTTTGAAAATTTAGACAAAACCTGTTGTATCATGTATCAATCTTTTTAGGTGAGCTTTTGCTATCACTTGGCGTCCGTCGTCTGTCGTCCGTCCGTAAACTTTTCACATTTTGACTATCTCCTCTGAAACCACTGGACCAATTTGAAGAAAACTTTACAGGAATGATGTATGGATGGTCCTTTACTAAGTTTGCCGAAATTTCCCGGATCCACCAAAAAACATGGCTGCCAGCGCAGGACATAGTTTAACATTGGACCTATGGGAAAAAGCATATATTGGCTATCTTCTCTGAAACTACTGAAGCAAATTCAATCAAACTTTACAGGAATGATGTATGGATGGTCCTTTACTAAGTTTGCCGAAATTTCCCGCATCCACCAAAAAACATGGCTGCCAGCGCAGGACATAGTTTAACATTGGACCCTATGGGAAAAAGCATATATTGGCTATCTCCTCTGAAACTACTGAAGCCAATTCAACCAAACTTCACAGGAATGATGTATGGATGGTCCTTTACTAAGTTTGCCGAAATTTCCCGGATCCACCAAAAACATGGCTACCAGCGCAGGGCATAGTTTAACATTGGACCCTATTGGAAAAGCATATATTTGCTATCTCCTCTGAAACTACTGAAGAAAATTGAATCAAACTTTGCAGGAATGATGTATGGATGGTCCTTTACATAGATTGCGGAAATTTTCCGGATCCGGCAAAAAACATGGCTGCCAGCACAGGACATAGTTTAACATTGGACAATAAGGAAAAAAGTAATATTGGCCATCTCCTCTAAAGGTACTGAAGCCAATTGAATCAAACTTTGCAGGAATGATGTATGGATGGTCCTTTACTAAGTTTGCCGAAATTTTCCGGATCTGCCAAAAAACATGGCCACCAGCACAGGACATAGTTTAACATTGGACCCTATGGGAAAAAGCATATATTTGCTATCTCCTCTGAAGCTACTGAAGCAAATTGTATCAAACTTTGCAGGAATGATGTATGGATGGTTGTTTACCAGGATAGCCAAAATTTTCCGGATATGCCAAAAAAAAACATGGTCACCAGCGCAGGACATAGTTTAACATTGGACCCTATGAGAAGCATATATTGGCTGTCTCCTCTGAAACTACTGAAGCCAATTAAACCACACTTAAAAGGAATGATGTATGAAAGGTCCTTTCCATAGATTGTCGAAAAGTTTTTTTGAATTTGCTAAAAAACTTGGACACACGCATAAGATATTGTTTTAACATTGGACCCTATGGGATAAGCATATTTTGACTATCTCCTCTGAAGCTACTAGGTTTAAATTAAACCAAACTTTACAGGAATGATTTAAACATCTTCTACTAAGATTACCTGGCCAGGTGAGCAATACAGGCTCAGCCTTCTGAACCTCTGGTTTGTTATAGATTTGTATTTGAATAATAACACATTTTATTTTGTAGTCAATGATAATATCATAACTTTAAAGATTCAGAAATCCATTTGTGGTGATTTTGTTCCAGAATATGAATCAATTTATCTATTTTTGTACAATATGTTACATGAATATGACAAAAAACCTAAATCAATTTTATAATTAAAATTATCATCTTTTTATCATATATTCTAAGTTCTTTCATTGTGAACTAAAAACTTTCAATATATCACTGAATAAAGTCAATACATGCCTGCAATTGAATAGTATTCAATTTTGTCAGTCTTTTGATTGGATGGCATTTTTAGTATGACATCATCATTTTTTGTGTACATAGATTTTTTTCTTTGTTGTAATTGGCATCTTGCTGTTTTATTACTGTATTATGACATTGATTTATCTGCCTGGTTCCCATAACAAGGTTCTGGTTGTTAGGATAATCAATTAAATACATTATAATTAAGTTAGAATATTAAATAACAACGTTCAAATATGATTTATCTTTATTGAATAGCTTTAATTTTTCTATGACATATTTCATATTTCATCTAAAAATCTATGACATATTTTGATCAAGGACAAATAAAATGGTATTCTTTGGTGACTGATTTCACTATGAAAGCTCCAGATAGGTTTTTAAAACAAAACTATGAAAAGTTTAAATATGAAGAAATATCAAAACAATGTGAAACCTGAACACAAGGCAGAACTTTTGTGTACTGAAATCAATTATATTTTCCAATCTCCAGATCTCTCCAGATAATACTGTAAAAATTCTTTTACCTGTATTCAGTCTCTCTCCCCCCCCCCCCCCCAAAAAAAAAAAAAAAGAAAAAGATCCATATTGTTAGTTGGATTCCTTATGGCTTATTAGTGTAACCGACCAGGCTTTATAAGTGGCCAGGAAGCTCAATCTGTAGAACATCCCACTAGTATTGGAAAGGTTCAAGTCCCAGTTTTTCCTGCATTTTTTCCCTTTCCTGTTACATTAGCTGAATTTGTAGAAGGATTGAGAAGATCCTAGATTCCGATACATTGCCACTATATTTAACCCTTTTCTGTTGCACAAAACGGGCTTATGTAATCGGAAGAGAGGGTTGACAGAGTGGCTAAGTTATTTCCCAAGGGTATATCCTGGTAGTTTTGTTCAAATTAGTTGATTTAAATATGGGAAAGGAACATTGTGTTTGGGCCAAAATAGTAAAGATGAGGTCAGCTCAGTCAAGTAGAGTGTCATATTAATATTGGGAGGTAGAGTCTCGAGGTAGAGTTACAAGGTAGAGTCCTGATTTGGCTACTGAATATTTTTCATTTTTTGTAAAATATATTAATCAGTTTTTTTAAGAAATTTTTGTTTTCTGTTATTTGGCTTAGCTCAGTGACAGACAGTGTAATATAACTAAGTAAATTTAGTTCAAAGTGTTAAACTGAGATATAAATAATGTGCTATTGCTTGTGTAAATAGCAGAAAAAAATGACACTATGTATAATGTAACTTACACTAAATGAATTTACGTTTAGATATCAGGACAGATGGAATGACAATGCCCTGTGTAGTCTGTTGAGTTTTGTTTGTTTCTTAAAATTAAAAAACCAAATTTTACATTCATCCAGTGAGCTTTATATACATATATCTATGTAGATAGATAGATAGATAGATAGATAGATAGATAGATGATAGATAGATAGATAGATAGATAGATAAATAGATGATAGATAGATAGATAGATAGATAGTAAAATTTCTTATTTAGAGTTTCTCAAAACATTTTGAGGATTAAAAGTTATATGCACAATGATATGATAGATAAAATCTCAGAAATGTTTGATACATGATTAGAAATGACATATATAATTGTCACATTATTTTAATCTCTGGTGTTTTTATTGTAAATGTTAAGATTTGAACTGTATGAATTAAGTCTTACTTTGGTTCTTTAATCAAAAATTCTCCTCAGAACCGAATGTTTCAAGCTTTTCACAGAAATCTCCATGTTCCAAGGGATTTGTTGTTGGAAATATTATGCATGATGTATGGTAATGTAATTTAAAAGTAAGGAAGGATGCCAAACAATTCAATACATTTCCCTGTACAATTGGTTTTATCTCTCTGCTTCATAATACGATGCATTTTGTCGATGCTGATGGATTATGGAGAATATTTCCATGATTATTTCATTTTGTATGAATATACATATTGTCTTGAATTTGACTAGTAGCACAATGTAACAAAATATTTTTTCCTGCCTGTAACAAAAGTGTCATTTGCAGAAATATTGAATATGCTTTTTGAAAAGATTTTTCGAGACATGGTGTCGGAATTCCTTTGAATAAATGTATTGATGTAATTGCTTATTTCAGAGTCAGGCAGAATGTCTACATACATTTTACAATAGAATAAATAATTAACTCATTTAAAGATAGGATTTTCTTGTGAAGGACCTGTTTACTTTACTAAAGAACTCTTAACATAGCAGACATACAAATTAAAATTATCTTTTATGTTTAAATATGAAAATTGGTTTAAAGGGAAAGATTTGTAGATTAATGAACTTTTTAAAAATATTTCTAATCCTTTTTCATTTTTATTTAAAATTTCAGGTTTAATACTGTGTAAATTGACAAAATTAAAAAAAAAGCATTTATATTTTGCCATCATATTGTCCTAATGTTTATAGAAAACAAATTGAAATAATGACATATTTTTTTGGTATTGATTTATTTGTAAATTTTTATGGTGGTCAAGATAACTCCTTTGTTGTTGTTGCCAAAGCAATGCAGGCGTATTTGATTAAAACAGAATTCCTTTTTAGTCCCAGTGTTTGATTTTTGGAATATCAACAAATAGCAATGATGATGAATCTGGTTATGACACAACTAACTTGTTTACAGATACAGATTTATTTCAGAAAGTACAGTAGCAATTTGATTATTCATCACAGCACCACTGTGTCAGATTGAAAGTAATTTTCACGCAGTTCTTTACTCAGTATATCATATTTCTAAACCATTCTCATTTTTCTGATTTTATGTAATTCATCAAAATCTCAATACTGTTTGTATAATTTCAGATTTGTAATGTTATAATACAATACAAAACTCAATGATGAAATTGTCAAAACTGAATGAAACAGAATGTTAAAGGAGTAAGATGTATTTTGACATACTGGCCATGGTTTAATAATTGTTTCTTAATTTTGATATACTGGCCATGGATTTAATAATTGTTTCTTAATTAAGATTTTCCTTAACTTAAATTTGACAAATTTGAAATCAAAATTATTTATTTAGTTCTTAAGATATTCTGAAATGTAACATGTTATTTTGAAGATTACTTCAAACTTCTAACATTTGTATTCAAGTCTGGCAAAAATGTTATTTGCAGTTCCTAAAATTTTTTGCAGATTTTGCCTAAAATTAAATGTGAGTTAAGAAACGATTTCAAAACTGGGGCCTGGAAGAAGATATTGTCTTAAGTTAATGTTGACAAAATTTGAACAGAAAATGAAAGGTTGTTGGGTTAATTTTCACACTGTATTAGGCAAGGACATTTTACCAAATGGTCTTCTTTCAGTATGAAAAAAATGTAGAAACAGTGTAGAAGAAAAGTATTGTTACAATATTTAGTTTTGGCATATTTTATTCTTCATACTTATATATGGTTCCAGTAAAATTTTTATAAAAATAGATTCCAAAATAAGGAAGATATTTTTGAATTTCTTATACATCTCCAGTTGATCCAAATCAAAATAGCTGTTTCTTCTAAAGACATCGGTTTCTGATGTCATAACAGTATTAAACCCCTTCTCTAAAATATTATTACCATGTTACTTACTAAAATCAAGACTTATATGACTTAATTTTTTTTGTCGAGCCTGGCATAGCCATAAGGCGAGACTTAGGTGTTACTTTTCCGGTGTCAGCGGTGGCGTGTCAAAATGTGAAAGACATTTAAATCTGTGAAATTCTTGTTTTATTATTATTTTTATGATTAAGTGGAATCTACATGCAATTTACTCAGATCAATAATTAAGAGATTAATTATAAATCACATTGATTAACTTACTGTATATTAGACACATTTCTTCAATGGAGACCTCCACCAGTAATCAACAAGATGTAAACTTACATCTCAAAAAATTGATTTATAGGTATTCATAGAGTGATTCTAAATCCCTGATAATATATCATAATACCACCTCCAGTGGTTTGAGTGAATTTTTTTTTTTTTTTTTTTTTTTTTTTTGCGGTTTGGTAAATGTTCTTTGTCAATGATTAAGGAATATTCACAATTAATAATTTTAAAAAGATGTGTTTAAAAAAAAAATGGGGAGTTGAATAAAGATATGTATAATTGGACTGATAACAAAGACATTGTTTAAATTTTCCTAAATAATTTTTTTTTTTTTGTTTCATTTTTCCCAGGTTTTCTGCATCATTTATACACAAGAAAACTAATAATAGTAATAATTAATACAGAATTATTTAGATAATCAAGTTTCATTTATTTTGTTGCCTATATTTGGTTATGCTTAGGCTACCCATTCATAATTCCCCAAGTCTCTCATACCCAAATGACTCCGATTGTGGCACAGTTTGTTCATTGGATACACCTGTTTCTGACGGAATAAATACAGCTGTATGCCAAATGCATAACTTGCAATGATTGTCCATTTCCAGATAGGTACATGATCAAGTCAGTATATTTTTCTTCATTAAATGCTGAATGTGTTTCTATCTCAAACAGTATATATTGTGTTAGATACTACTTTAATACTGTTTTGATGTCACATAGGTAACTCTCAAAAAACTCATTTAAGTAGTGAATAAAGGTATTTAAAAAAAAAAACCAAAGAGAAGTTAAAACTGATGTAACTTTCTTATCATGTCATCAAACTTATGCAGTTTTTATAAATGTAGTTTATTTAATTTTTATTTAAATTACAGATACTCTTTAAATCAACAATTTTTCTATTATATATTGTATCAATCTACAGCAGTAGTTTAAATTGAATCTACCAGATAAATATAAAAGGAAATAAAACAGAGCAAGAATAATTCCCTAAATAGGCATGTATAAAGGTCAAAATTACATCTCTCTCCATTAGTTTTGATTTCTAGTAATACTGGTACTCAACTCGTATCAATCAGACTGACAGTTAATTGATTTAAAAAAAGATTTTTAGAAAGCCAAAATTTTATACATTTAAATTTGATTTTTTTTTTTTTTTTGTTTTTTTTTTGTATGTTTTATTTAACATGAAAAATGCATCATAGTTTGATTCATTACATAATAGAGTTTTATCATGCAATTAATCAAGTGTAGACCAATCAAATTTAGTGTGAAATGGATTAGATTCATGGCTTCTGGGTAATTTTGTTCTTATCATAACGTCTAAATGAGAAATGATACACTTAGAAGAACAGATAATCTGTCGGGTTTTAAATTAAAGTATAAATTTATGATTTCATGTTGTAATTGCTTAATGGTATTGTTGTTATCACTGAATCAAGTTCCCAGATTAACATAATTATCTGGAGGACATGATACTGACAAATTTCCTTGTGCATGACAAACAATCATTAGTATGCAAGCAAAAAAATACTGTATATAGTTACTAAGTACATGAAAATGGTAAGTTAAACTAGTTCTGAATTTTTAGATTTAATCTGAAAACTAAAATTAAGTCCGTTCATAACGGTTTATGCACATGAATTGCAGATGACAGACAGTGTTACAGTAACACTTGTTAGAAGCATGCATGCAATACCAATATGTTTTCTTTTTTTATACATCCGTCTATGATGGGACGTATTATGGTATGGCGCAGTCCATCCGTCCGTCCGTATGTCCGTATGTCGTACACTAACTCAAGAATGCTTTGAACAATTTTAATGAAACTTCTGTGAAATGTTTGTATCTAAGGCAGAAAGCTCCCTTTTGTTTTTGAGATTCGTATGTTTTCTCGTTGCGGAATTAGTGGCCTTTAATTGTCAAATTTTAGGCATTTTTTTGCATGTTGTACAATAACTCAAAAATGCTTTGAACAATTTGAATGAAACTTTTGTGTTCTATTGGTATCCATGGCAGAGAGCTCCCTTTTATTTTTGAGATTCCTTTTTATTGTCACTTCAGAGTTATGGGACTTTAATTGTCATATTTAAGGCTTTTTTTTTGCATGTTGTATAATAACTAAAAAATGCTTTGAACAATTTGAATGAAACTTTTGTGTTATATTGGTATCCATGGCAGAGAGCTCCCTTTTATTTTTGAGATTCATATGTTTTCTTGTTGTAGAGTTATCGGCCTTTAATTGTCAAATTTTAGGCATTTTTTTGCATGTTGTAACTCAAAAATCATTTTAACTTTTTTATGAAACTTTTGAGTTATATTTGTCCTATAATCAAAAAGGTTTGTGAATAAACATTGAGAAATAAATTTGCTACTTTTGTTTTAAAAAAATATGTTTCAGCTAAATGTCAAGTTGTTTAAGACATTAAAAAAGAAGTTTAAATATCTTACGGGTGTATCATGTGCTCCAGGCACAGCTGTTTATCTAATTTTGAATCTGTAATACATTGACTGGGTTTTTTTACTTTTATTTTTGCAATTTACACACGTTTTAAGAATAACTGAAACTGTTTACATATAAATGATGATTCACAGTTTAAAATTGAAATATATTTTATTTAATATTACAATATGCTTGGAAATTTTGATAATGAAAAATTGCCTAATGTTCCAAAAGTGAGTGAGACATGACATTTTTACTTGCAGGATTTCTCATTTCTTCAAGAGGAAATAGTCTAAATAGCTATTTATGTGCAATGAAGTCTGGCTTAATGAAAGCATATGAAAAGGTACTGAGATGATTGTATTAAAGTACAATATTTATAACTGGGATCAGTTATTAGGTAGAAGTCGCACAAAAGTCTCACCATTACTTCAGTACATCTTGTATTACAATCTACATGTATTTTTCTGTGTTTTTCTCTTTTCTAATACTAAACATTTAGCCCTTTTAAACCATGTTACGTAGCCCTTATTGGGAGAGGAGTGCCATGCGACTAAATAACTTGCTTGCAAATAATTGTACAAGGGCTGGAGGGGTTGTTAAAATCTTATAACTCTGCTGTACTTTTTTTTTTTTATTTCACAGATATGTCACATCTTCATTTGAAGCATAGCTCTAGAATAATTTGAATTGTGAAAAACTTAAAAAAAAACAGAAAATAAAAATGAATCAAGAAGATGAAGCTGTATAGCATGGATAAAGAAGTGTATTATTGAGCTTGTCACATAAACCTAATAATCAACAGAGAGATGATTGCAAGAAGAAATACAATGCTACATTATTTGACTTGATCTATCAACTTTATTCTTATTGTTACCCAAACTAAAAATGACTCTTGACTTGCTCAGAAGAATCTTTTAATACTTTTATTCATAAATAATTTTTGTCAAGCCTGGCATTGCCGTAAGATGAGACTTAGGTGTTACTTTTTTGGTGTAGTAGGCATTGGTGATGGTGGCGTGTCAAAATATGAAAGTTTATGATAATGTAATGTATTTGCTACTCCATCAAAAAGTAACCAATCTTACAATTCTTTTCAAAGTCACATTTTGTTTCTGTGTGTTATCTTATTGTCTCCCTGGATTAAATGTTTGTGCCTTTTTATAAAACAAGTATTTCTCTGATCAAATGATGGTGTAAATAGTCTAGTTATGATGTACTTCGGTCCACAAAAAGGCTATATATGAATGTTTCACTATGTATAGCATGTTTGCAGGCAGGTAACCTTGACAAGGCAGATATGCTTATCTAAAACTTAATGAATATTTCAAAGCAAAGAGGAAACTTTGATAAAAACCAATAGTTTTTAAAACATTTAAAAAAATCTATACAGTTATCAAAGACAGATGAATCACTGAAGGCTAAAAAGCGGATATTGTTTTAGTGAATTTTATTTTCAGTCAGACATTTTTTTTATGCTTTAAAGATTTCCAAGCATCTGAAATGTTTCCTTTGAAGTCTGTGAAACTTACTGAGACTGTATTGATTTTATTTATTGAATTTACAATAAAAAACCGAATTCTGTAGTTATACCATTCAATACATAATTCAAATTGATCTTATCTGTTCTTAATGTGATCAGCTGAAATACAAATCTAATATATTTCCAATTGAAATCTACATGGCTTACATGAACAGAATAGTGAAGAAGACTAAAGACATTTCTGAGGGCTAGTTTTAGACACATGTTAGGGAATTTTTACAACAGAGTGTAGAACAATCTTAGAGAAGCTTGATTAAATAATGACATACACATGACATTAAGCTTGAAATAGAGTGCTTGTCTAAAGTCATTGGTTACTGATTATGGACGACACTGATAAACTGTAATCTTAAATTGGATTTGGAATGTAAAAAGACCAATAAACTATAGTATTTAATCAAACCAAAGTGTTTTTTGCTTTTATTTGATGAAATGTATACATCAAAATTTATTGCTGTTTCCAATTTTAGTAAACAGCTTCTGTAGTATTGGTAAATGTTCATCTAACATATTCCTTCAAAGTTTCAAAACAATTTTCACAAATAATAAACATGGAATTTCTGAAATGTCTCGATTTGGTCTTAATTGCTTTTTACTATACTAATGACAGGTTGGATGCATATATTTGCATTTATAAAGCTAAGACGAAACACACAAATAAATTGGGTAGTGAAATGTTTCTGTCATTGTACCAGCTTTTGTTAATGTTTCTGGTTGTTGTACAAGCTTGTGTTAATGTTTTTGGTGTTGTAGAAGCTTGTGTTAATGTTTCTGGTTGTTGTACCAGCTTGTGTTAATTTTTCTGGTTGTTGTAGCAGCTTGTGTTTATTTTCCTTAATGTTGTACCAGCTGTTGTTAAAGTTTTAAGTTGTTGTACCAGCTTGTGTTAATGTTTCTGGTTGTCATACCGGCTGGTGTTAATGTTTTAGGTTGTTGTACAACTGGTGTTGTACAAGCTTGCGTTAATGTTTCTGGTGTTGAAGCAGCTTGTGTTAATGTTTCTGGTTGTTGTACCAGCTTGTGTTAATGTTTCTGGTTGTTGTACCAGCTTGTGTTAATTTTTCTGGTTGTTGTAGCAGCTTGTGTTAACTTTCCTTAATGTTGTACCAGCTGTTGTTAAAGTTTTAAGTTGTTGTACCAGCTTGTGTTAATGTTTCTGGTTGTCATACCAGCTGGTGTTAATGTTTTAGGTGGTTGTACAACTGGTGTTGTACAAGCTTGTGTTAATGTTTCTGGTGTTGTAGCAGCTTGTGTTAATGGTTCTGGTTGTTGTACCAGCTTGTGTTAATGTTTCTGGTTGTTGTACCAGCTTGTGTTAATTTTTCTGGTTGTTGTAGCAGCTTGTGTTAATTTTCCTTAATGTTGTACCAGCTGTTGTTAAAGTTTTAAGTTGTTGTGTTAATGTTTCTGGTTGTCATACCAGCTGGTATTAATGTTTTAGGTTGTTGTACAACTGGTGTTAATGTTTTAGGTTTGTTGTACCAGCTGGTATTAATATTTCTGGTTGTTGTACCAGCTGGTGTTAATGTTTCTGGTTGTTATATCAGCTGGTGTTTATGTTTCTGGTTGTTGTACCAGCTTGTTGTAATGTATCTGGTTGTTGTACCACCTAGTGTAAGTGTTTGTGGTTGTTGTACCAGGTGTCATTAATGTTTCTGGTTGTACAGCTGGTGTTAGTTTTTCTGGTTGTTACACCAGCCCCTGTTAGTGTTTCCAGTTATTGTACCACCTGGTGTAAGTGTTTCTGGTTGTTGTACCAGCTGGTGTTAATATTTCTGGTTGTTATACTAGCTGATGTTAGTGTTTCTGGTTGTTGTTCCAGCCAGTGTAGGGTTTCTGCTTGTGGCACCAGCTGGTTTTTTTTTTCTTTGTTATTCCACCTTTGTTTATGTTTCTGGTTGTTGTGTTAAACTGAATGAACTTATAAAACCATTACAATGAAGACCAAAAGAGAAATGTGTGAATCATGTGTTAATGCAGTTATTTTAGAATTATCCACAAATGTCTTAAATAATTAAGAATGTTTCCCAGAGAACAATCTCAGGGCTTAATTGGTAGGAAGCTTGGGCTTCTAAATTACAGTGCCTCTCACTGCTTAGGTTGAAATCCTTCTAAGCCAGATCCTAGTGTTATAAAGGTTGTCTGTTTGCTTGCCGATGGTTTTCTCAACCATCCAGAAACGGAACAACTTGATATAAGTGAATGAGTCTTGACTAGGAATATTGTTTTACTAGCTATCCAGTATTTTGTGATTTCACCAGATATTAAGTATTATCCCACCTCAGATGAAAATCTTTGATTCCCATTGGTCAATTAGTAACCTAATATGAGATTGTATTAGGTCACTTTTGATTATCTCCCTTGATTAAGAAAATATATTCGGTCAGTAACAATTACGTCCCCTGTTACCCAGTCTGCAGCCATAATGGCGTCGTCAACAAAGCGCTTCTGTTTCTGTTTTTGCAGTTGAAATAATGTTTTGACATGAAGATCAAGATCTTCGGTGGGATAAATTCGTTACACAATGATTTAGTATCGCGTCGCCCAATATAAATTTTAATGACTCCATATATTTCCGTATTAGGTCACTAAATCACTGTGTAACTAATAATATCAAAAAATAAAATAGATATATCAAATACATGTAATTGAATTTAATTTTTAGGTTATGAAAAAGTATTTAGATTTATCAATACTACTACTTCTTAGTTTCTCATTCTTTTATGTGGTGATATCAACAGTTGAATTAGTGATATCACTACAAATTATTATTTCATTTTGACAGTAGATTAGTGAGATAATAATTTAGATTAATTAATGCATGTATTACTAAATCAAGATTAATTAATGATATCACTAAATTGGGTAGAATTAGTGATATCACTAAATCAGGTAGAATTGGTGATATCACTAAATCAGGTAGAATTGGTGATATCACTAAATTGGGTAGGATTGAAGGTTTCAATAAATTTGGTAGAATAAGTGATATCACTAAATCAAGATTAATAAGTGGTATCATATATTCCAATAAGTGATTCTTAAAACATAGAATTAGTGATATATCTTATTCAAATAAATGATTTCACAAATTACTCAATACATAGTAAAACTGCACTGGATAATTTTCTGTAAATTTTCTTTGTGTAGGATGTAGTTTATTGATGTATACTTCAAGATCTTCCAAACACAGACACATTACTAGTTTTTATTGAGTTATAGATCAATGAATGTCTGTTTATATAGCAAATCAATAATTATTTAAATTTAATTCCATTACGCATTCCTAGTTTTATAGCTTTTTTTCTTATTTAAAAAAGGAAAGTGTTAAGTCGTGTGTGTGTGTGTGTGTGTGTGTGTGTGTGTGTAAGTGTTTTGTGTGTAATTTAATCTGTTATATTTTGCTTATGTGAAACATGTGATACAAATAATGTATATCTGCAATTATTGTAATGTGTTAAGTCTTGTTCATGTGTTACATGTAAATACACATATACATGTATATGTATCTATAATTATTACAGTGAATAAGGTCTAGTTGTTGTGTTACGTGTAAACACATAAAACTATGTACCGTAATTGTAATTATTGGAATGTGTAGTCTTGTTCTTGTTTTACATGTAAACAATTATAAATATGTAACTGTTATAGCATGAAGATTGAACAAGTTGGCCATATTTAAAATAAAGTTGATTGTAATTGAATAGTATTCTTTATGTAAGTTAAGATTATTTCTCTTGATGGAGACCGTCAGTTCTGGAAAGGTAATTGGAAGGAACCGCAGAAAACCACCAAACTCCAGCATGTTAACTGGCAAATCTCTTAATCTAAAATCCACTGTGGTAGCTCAGTTGGAAGAGTGCTCACTCTGTAAGTGGGAGGTCATGGGTTTCGAACCAGGTTTGACCCAAGACTTAAAGTGGGAATTGACTGTTCTTTCACCAAGCACTCGGCATAATGAAATGAAAGTCACTGTTCTTCCTGATGGGGACTTAAAATTAACACTTTTTTGCTTATAGCTGAAGACTCCTCGATATAAGTGAAATATTCTTGATTGGGACATTAAACCCCATTACTCAACTCAATTCATAATCTAAAATCTGCCCCCGTTGGGATTTGAATCTGTGTCTCATAGTCTAAAATCTGCCCCAGTTGGGATTCGAACCTATCTCTCACAGCCTAATATCTGCCCCATTTGAGATTTGAACCTGTGTCTTATAGTCTAAAATCTGCTGCAGTTGGGATTTGAACCTATGTCTCACAGCCTTAAATCTGCCCCATTTGAGATTTGAACATGTGTCTCAAAGTCTAAAATCTGCCCCAGTTGGGATTCGAACCTATGTTTCACAGTCTGAAATCTGCCCCATTTGAGATTTGAACATATGTCTCACATGTACAGCCTAAAATCTGCTGCAGTTGGGAGTCGAATCTATGTCTCACAGCCTAAAATCTGCCCCATTTGAGATTTGAACATGTGTCTCATAGTCTAAAATCTGCCCCAGTTGGGATTCGAACCTATGTCTCACAGTCTAAAATCTGCCCCATTTGAGATTTGAACCTATGTCTCACATGTACAGCCTAAAATCTGCTGCAGTTGGGAGTCGAATCTATGTCTCACAACCTAAAATCTGCCACATTTGAGATTTGAACATGTGTCTCATAGTCTAAAATCTGACCCATTTCAGATTTGAACCTATGTCTCACAGTCTAAAATCCGCCCCATTTCAGATTTGAACCTACGTCTCACATGTACAGCCTAAAATCTGCTGCAGTTGGGAGTCGAATCTATGTCTCACAGCCTAAAATCTGCCCCATTTGAGATTTGAACATGTGTCTCATAGTCTAAAATCTGCCCCAGTTGGGATTCGAACCTATGTCTCACAGTCTAAAATCTGCCCCATTTGAGATTTGAACCTATGTCTCACATGTACAGCCTAAAATCTGCTGCAGTTGGGAGTCGAATCTATGTCTCACAACCTAAAATCTGCCCCATTTGAGATTTGAACATGTGTCTCATAGTCTAAAATCTGCCCCAGTTGGAATTCGAACCTATGTCTCACAGTCTAAAATCTGCCCCATTTGAGATTTGAACCTATGTCTCACATGTACAGCCTAAAATCTGTTGCAGTTGGGAGTCGAATCTATGTCTCACAACCTAAAATCTGACCCATTTCAGATTTGAACCTATGTCTCACAGTCTAAAATCCGCCCCATTTCAGATTTGAACCTTTGTCTCACATGTACAGCCTAAAATCTGCTGCAGTTGGGAGTCGAATCTATGTCTCACAGCCTAAAATCTGCTGCAGTTGGGAGTCGAATCTATGTCTCACAACCTAAAATCTGCCCCATTTGAGATTTGAACATGTGTCTCATAGTCTAAAATCTGACCCATTTGAGATTTGAACTTATGTCTCACAGTCTAAAATCCGCCCCATTTCAGATTTGAACCTATGTCTCACATGTACAGCCTAAAATCTGCTGCAGTTGGGAGTCGAATCTATGTCTCACAGCCTAAAATCTGCCCCATTTGAGATTTGAACATGTGTCTCATAGTCTAAAATCTGCCCCAGTTGGGATTCAAACCTATGTCTCACAGTCTAAAATCTGTCCCATTTGAGATTTGAACCTATGTCTCACATGTATAGCCTAAAATCTGCTGCAGTTGGGAGTCGAATCTATGTCTCACAGCCTTAAATCTGCCCCATTTGAGATTTGAACATGTGTCTCAAAGTCTAAAATCTGCCCCAGTTGGGATTCGAACCTATGTTTCAGTCTAAAATCTGCCCCATTTGAGATTTGAACCTATGTCTCACATGTACAGCCTAAAATCTGCTGCAGTTTGGAGTCGAATCTATGTCTCACAGCCTAAAATCTGCCCTATTTGAGATTTGAACATGTGTCTCATAGACTAAAATCTGCCCCAGTTGGGATTCGAACCTGTCTCACAGTCTAAAATCTGCCCCATTTCAGATTTGAACCTATGTCTCACATGTACAGCCTAAAATCTGCTGCAGTTGGGAGTCGAATCTATGTCTCACAGCCTTAAATCTGCCCCATTTGAGATTTGAACATGTGTCTCAAAGTCTAAAATCTGCCCCAGTTGGGATTCGAACCTATGTCTCACAGCCGAAATTCTGCCCCATTTGAGATTTGAACATGTGTCTCATAGACTAAAATCTGCTGCAGTTGGGATTCGAACCTGTCTCACAGTCTGAAATCTGCCCCATTTCAGATTTGAACCTATGTCTCACATGTACAGCCTAAAATCTGCTGCAGTTGGGAGTCGAATCTATGTCTCACAGCCTTAAATCTGCCCCATTTGAGATTTGAACATGTGTCTCAAAGTCTAAAATCTGCCCCAGTTGGGATTCGAACCTATGTCTCACAACCTAAAATCTGCCCCATTTGAGATTTGAACATTTGTCTCATAGTCTAAAATCTGACCCATTTCAGATTTGAACTTATGTCTCACAGTCTAAAATCCGCCCCATTTCAGATTTGAACCTATGTCTCACATGTACAGCCTAAAATCTGCTGCAGTTGGGAGTCAAATCTATGTCTCACAGCCTAAAATCTGCCCCATTTGAGATTTGAACATGTGTCTCATAGTCTAAAATCTGCCCCAGTTGGGATTCAAACCTATGTCTCACAGTCTAAAATCTGTCCCATTTGAGATTTGAACCTATGTCTCACATGTACAGCCTAAAATCTGCTGCAGTTGGGAGTCGAATCTATGTCTCACAGCCTTAAATCTGCCCGATTTGAGATTTGAACATGTGTCTCAAAGTCTAAAATCTGCCCCAGTTGGGATTCGAACCTATGTTTCACAGTCTAAAATCTGCCCCATTTGAGATTTGAACCTATGTCTCACATGTACAGCCTAAAATCTGCTGCAGTTGGGAGTCGAATCTATGTCTCACAGCCTAAAATCTGCCCCATTTGAGATTTGAACATGTGTCTCATAGTCTAAAATCTGCCCCAGTTGGGATTCAAACCTATGTCTCAGTCTAAAATCTGCC
Source organism: Tegillarca granosa (assembly GCA_029721355.1). NCBI lineage: Eukaryota > Metazoa > Mollusca > Bivalvia > Arcoida > Arcidae > Tegillarca > Tegillarca granosa. The sequence continues at coordinate 3,441,896 of CM056598.1, read as the reverse complement.
CCATTTGAGATTTGAACCTATGTCTCACATGTACAGCCTAAAATCTGCTGCAGTTGGGAGTCGAATCTATGTCTCACAGCCTAAAATCTGCCCCATTTGAGATTTGAACATGTGTCTCATAGTCTAAAATCTGCCCCAGTTGGGATTCAAACCTATGTCTCACAGTCTAAAATCTGTCCCATTTGAGATTTGAACCTATGTCTCACATGTACAGCCTAAAATCTGCTGCAGTTGGGAGTCGAATCTATGTCTCACAGCCTTAAATCTGCCCCATTGGGATTTATTTGAACCTATGTGTCTAGATGTACCTTAACAATGAACTAGCCCTTAAGACTACTTGGTCAAGATAAAAGTGTCCAGGATGGATTGTCAAGGATACTCTATGCATCAATGGACACAGTGTTATTTTAATCTGTGATAGGATTTATCACTTCATTAGGGAATTGAACAGCTAGCTAGACAAGATGTTGGTTATGATGCCGTTGATTTATTAGAAAAAAACTTCTTTTTCCAATAAAACATTATATATGTATAAATTCCTCAGATGGACAAACAGTAAAATCTTTATACTTTATGTATAAGTATTTTCTCAGTAATACCGATTCATGTTATTGCTGACACTTGTATCCAAGTTTAATTCACAGAATATCATGATTTCTGGGGATTTAGCTACAGTGTCTACCCTATCTTCCATTTAACCATATTGAATACTTAAGATCTTAAAAGCATTCTAGACACATTTATTGAATGAAAATATCCAGAGAAATTGTATTATGCTCATTACAAGACATTTATAGGAATATAAAGCACAATTTTACTACTGGTACATGTATCAAGTTTAAAGTTATTCTTCCAAACATAATTATCAATGCTAGAGATTTTTCAACCTTGTCAATACTGGTACATTCAGCAGTATGTTATTGAATTTGGCACACTGAAGACAGGACCTTATAATTACTAATGCTACATTGTGAGCAGGACCTAACAACCACTTACAGTACATTCACTACATTGTGAGTAGGACTTTGTCATTACCAAAAAGTACATTGTGAGCAGGACCTCACAACCACTCACAGTACATTGTGAGTAGGACTGTCATTACCAAACAGTACATTGTGATCAGGACTTCACAACCACCCACAGTACATTGTGAGTAGGACTTTGCCATTACCAAACAGTACATTTTGAGCAGGACCTCACAATCACCCACAGTACATTGTGAGTAGGATTTTGCCATTACCAAATAGTACATTACGAGCATGACCTCATAATCACTCACAATACATTGTGAGCAGGACTTCACTATTATTATGGTACATAGTGAGAAGGACACATTCATCACTAAATTTACATTGTGAACAGATTCATGCTATCACTTTTGTTACAGGACCTCACAAAAATTTACTTTACATTGTGAGCAGTCCAATGTAAGCAGCACAATTCCATCACTTTGATACATTGTTAGAAGGACCTCAACATCAGTAGGCCCTGTCTATTCCTTGTTACATTGTGAGCAGGTCATCACAATCTCTTATGATACATTAAGAGTACAACATCAAAATAACAAATGGTGCAACGTGAGCACTGTGACTTTATTGTTCCAAATGGAAAATTGTGAGATTTTTTTTTTTTTTTTGTATATAGTAGACATGAAATTTATCACTTTAGTTAATTGTGAGCATAATCCCATTATTACTTCCGGTACATTTTGGGCAGCACCTGGACTCAATGATAGTTTGTAAGTAGAACCACTTTTTTACATCTTGTACCTGTTGCACAGCACCTTAACGAGTTTGTGAGCAGGGCCTCATCATCATTTTATTAAACCTAGTTAACCCATGACCTTACTCTTCTTGCTACAATGCGAAAACCCTATCATTTTATTAAGTTATCAATCCAATACATTATTATTAGCTGAACTAGTAGCTGGACTTGTAAAAACTTGATTACAAGTGTTCTCTATAAAGCAGTACCTTGTCATTGGTATAGTGTGAGCAGCACATTTTTGGTATATTGTAAGCTGGATCATTTCTGGTACTTTGTAGGCAGGCCTTATTAATTCTGGTACATTGTTATCTTTACACTCCCAAAAATTTTGAGCTGGATGTCACTTTCGCCATTAGTTTGAATAGACCCTTATCTCTTCAGGACTCCTTTGTTTAAAGCTTAGATAGTTTGTTGAGTTCCTCACAAAAACTCATACCACAAAAAAAAAGAAAAAGAAAAGCAATAAATAGTTTAAAATTGCTTAGTTTAACATACTTGTATTCTGTGGACAACACATCTCTAGTCAGTTTATGTACATTGTGAGTAGAACGTAGTCATTTTTGGTACATTGTGAGCAGGACCTAGTCAGTTTATGTACATTGTAAGTTGACCTTAGTCAGTTTTGGTACACTGTGAACATGACCTAGTCAGTCTTGGTACATTTTGAGCAGAACCTATTCATTTTTTTCCATTGTAAGCAAAAGCTAGTCATTTAAGCGCATTGTAAGCAGAACCTTAAGTTGTTTGAGGGTACATTTCAAGCCATACATTATGATTTCTGGTATGTTTCGAGTCATCTGTTATGATTTCTGGAATGTTTTTTACATACACTACCGATATGTTATTTTTTTAGCATACATATCTGGTATGTTTTGAGCATACACTATGATTTCTGGTATATTTTGAGCCAAACATTATGATTTCTGGAATGATTCGAGCCATACACGATGATCCAATCATACATTATTATTCCTGGTATGTTTTGAGCCATACATTATGATTTCTGGAATGATTCGAGCCATACATGATGATCCAATCATACATTATTATTCCTGGTATATTTTGAGCCAAACATTATGATTTCTGGAATGATTCGAGCCATACATGATGATCCAATCATACATTATTATTCCTGGTATGTTTTGAGCCAAACATTATGATTTCTGGAATGATTCGAGCCATACATGATGATCCAATCATACATTATTATTCCTGGTATGTTTTGAGCCATACATTATGATTTCTGGTAAGTTTAGAGCCATACTTCATGATTTCTGGTATGTTTTGAGCTATGCATTATGATATCTGGTATGTTTTGAGCTATGCATTATGATATCTGGTATGTTTTGAGCCAGACTGATTTCTGGTGCATCTGAACCTAAATAATAAGATCCTTGTACTAGTAGTAAGTGTTGAGCTATACATTGATGTATGGTACGTTTTGAGCCAAACAATAAGATTCCATGTATATTTTGACTATATGTTATGATTTCTGGTATACACCACCATCTTAAATTTAATAATTTCTGGTGCACTGGAAGCTATACACAATGACTTCTCGTACAAAGGGTCCATACATTGTGAATTTTGGTTCATTTTGAGCCAAATAGTGATTTCTAGTACAATATGAGCTATATGTCAGGATTTCTGGAAATTGTAAGACATACATTGTTGCTTCTGGAACATATATGTATAATATACAATGTATATTTATTATGACATCTTGTACAATACAAGCCATAAATTTTGATATTTGGTACATTGCCACCCATTTGTTGTGATTTCTGTTACAATCAAAGGCATACATCAATTCTGGTTAATTGTGGAAAAAAAAACACTATTTCTGTTACATTGCCACCCATTGAACCAAATATGATTTCTTGTACAATTTTTATATGAAACTTTTAGATTTCTGATACATTGTGGGCAGAGCATACTTTTGTAAAATTTGAATTTCTGGTAAAATATCAACAATATTTTACTGTTACTTCTTCTGAGATGAGAACCATGTAGCCTTTGATGCACTCTAACGGAAGCTAAAATCATGGACAAGTGTAAATGGGATTTATTTTTATATACACTGAGATGTTGCTAGTTGTAGGTAAAATGAATAAATTTATACCTATGTTATGAGGGTTTTTAAATGTGATTGCTACAGTAACATAGATGTAATTTTAAACCCCATCTAAATGAAATATGTACTACATCTTTCATTTCTCAACATCTATAAAATGTGAAGCTAAACAAAACTTCATCTTATATCTGACCTTACAAAGTACTCCAATGATCGAGACTGCCGTCCAACGTAAGAACAGAACCTTTTCTATTTTTGGACTATTGAGTTTAGAAGTTTATTTTGAATCATCTATGCCTTTTATTTCTGAAATGCTATGAGCAGAAACCCTAAATGGACTTATCTGGATTATATTGGAATAGAATTTATATTCAGATTAACAAGTTGATTTACAAGCCCAGTCTTGTTAAACCTGGTACTGCAGCTGGAAATGATCACAGAAGTTCTATTTAGGTAAATATATACGAAGGTTGTTCTATATGTAATGTGAATTGTATGACATCTTAAAAGCATTCCACTAAAGCAGTGAAATGAACATTACATCCCTTCAAAGTATTATTCTTCCCAGTTTGAAATACATAATTTCAATCTCTGAATCCATTTCTGAAATGTGCAAGGGTAGACATGAAGTAGACAAACATGTCTAAATTCTTACACAGGGCAACACTTAAGATAGTATTCCTTGAGCTTTTTTAGTATAACATCTTGGTAATAGCGACCTATAACACTTTGCCCTTCAGCACTGGAATTAGTATAACATTACATAAGAAAAATATGCAATAAAGAACCTTCTTTGTATTTATGCTTCTTTTGGTAACTACAGTCTTTCTACTGTGTTAAGTTAACCATATTTTGTTTCCAATTTTTCTTAATGGATCAAATAGTGAACCCGTTTCATCACCAGTAACAATATTTTTAGGTTCCATCTGGCAGAAATCTTTCAAAATACACTTAAAAATGAAATACACCCATGATAGAGATATGCCAACAGCTTTTGCAATATCACAAATTGTATCTGCCATCACTTTCAATTGTTTCCCTGACTTTTGAGACATTTCCCTTACCTGTTAGTCACAGGTCAGGCAGATTTTGCTGCATCTTTGAATTACCAGTCAGCAATTTCTTTCTCTACCTGTGTAATATCAGACCCATAAACTTCCCCCAATTCAGTAAAAATCTGTATTACTAAATGACTGAGGTTTGTGTGAACTTTTATATAAGTTCTAATTTCCTTAATATTCTCAACCTGTTTCTCAACCATTTTTAAAACAGCGGTGATATGACTGGCTCTGATGAAATGGCTATAATTTTAAAACCATATGGAGTTGAAGACAGGTGTTTATACTGTTGGAAAGGAATTGAATAGAGCTATTCAAGCGTATCATCAGCAGCGGAATCCTGCAAAGTGTTATCACACTGTGGTACAATACACATTACATATCAAACAGCCCTCGTACTATTGATAAAGGTTTTATCAATGCAACTAGTGCCTTGTTACTTCAAGTAAAATTAACTTATAAGCATTTCGTAGCTTTATAACTTAACATTTTTCAATTTAAATAAATCAAGATTTAAACTTTTTGGAAATAATACAGAAATACATTTTCCAAAAACAAATGTGGTGTTTTTGAAAATGCAGAGAACAATATGAAAAATATATAGAGTCTTTTTTTTTTTTTTAATATTTTTTATTAATCTTTCACATGTAAAAAGTACAAATACTGCTTGACAACCAAACTACATAATAACTGACAACCAGCCTGTAGTGCTTTATGGGGTACCAAATGGGGAGTTGCGCCAAAGATAAAACAATGTATTAAATTAAAAATAACCTTCCAACAACCACAATAAAACTACAACCTTATCTTAAATATTTTTTCTATTTTTTTCTCTCAATAACATTAATAGTATGCTTTCCAACATGGAATATCAATTAACAACATGATTTGTTTTGTTATGTTTTTTTTTTAAATTCCAAAGAGCAAATCCCCATTTGTGGCCCCATAATTGGACATATCACATTGATTCCACTTTGTAGGAAGTTGAAATGAGCATCATAAGAAACATAGGGACAAGACCGAACCAATGCAAAGCAATCATGTCTAAAGCACACCAAAAAGCAGTATACAAAAAAGATGATTTAAAAATATGGCAACCATAGTTAAATTGAATTAAAAAATAGTAACGTCTTGGAACAGGTCTTCAATGTCAGAAAGTTTTATTAAAACCTTTACTCTATCTTGTTACTAACACAAGAGTAAGCCAGTTTCTTTATATATCTATAAACATATAGAGAATCATAAAAAATAATTTCGAATAATGGTTTTCATGGATTTCTGGTAGTAAGTGATTTCCACTTTTGTTTTTAAAAAGTGCAAATAACATAATAAAAATTACTCTTTGAAAAAAACACCATTACTACAGTGCTGGGAAAATTAAGAACACTGGCTAAAAAATGCCTAAAACAACACCTACCATTTTACCTCAACTTAAATCAACAAAGTATTATATTTTCTATAAAAAATGGTTTTGCTATAAAATCTTTTGGCATCTTTCGGAGTTACAAATTACTTTTAAAATATGTTTGGGTTGTTTGTAAAATTTAATCCCTTCTTTTTTTCTCTTTTTTTTTATAAAAAAAAACATCAAAAGATCTATTTTTATTTAAATAACAAGTCAAAACAAAAGATTATTTTAAATTCCTAAAATGTTACTGGCTCATTTAAATTTCACACAAATCAGCAGTTTCACAAACTAAGATTTTATGAATCATGTGTATATATACTTTATAGAAAGAGAGAGATATATACATATATGAAGCATATTTAAGGAAGAAATTGAATGATTGATGGGATACCACCTTCTACAAATGCAATCATATTTGTTTCAAGAATTGAACAAACCCAAATATAACTATGTTCAACTATTGAAAACACCATTTTGTGCTTGTGTGATTTATTGCTAGTTACACTCTAATTCACCCGTGTAGTGTTTACAACTAAAACTAAACGCTGATCCGACATGAGAAACAATAGTTTTTAAATGATCGTTTCATACCTTGCCATTTTGAATGTTGGGTGTTCTGTCTTTCCTTAGCACTGAAGTAAACAGCTCAATTTCCCAAAGAAATAGTTCAAACTAAATTGGAGAGCCGTAGTGAACATTTTACAAAATAACAATACGTCCATCCAATTTTCTCACTTATTGCAATAAATACCTGGTTTTGTTCATTTTTTCAAAATATCTACAAATATTTTAAAAATATTTCACAATTATTTTTTTTTTCTATTTGGCATTTATCAATAATAAATAAATAATAAATAAAATGTTTTTGTTGACACCTAGACATTATTCTGGGTGTTAACTTAGCTCTCCAATTTTGGTCTTGTAAATTTTTGGTTCCAATTTCAAACTGGCGTACACTTTGTTTCCGACATCCACTAAACCACTGCTAGACCTGTTCCAGTAGAACTTTACCTAGAAAAATGGAATGAATAACATTAAGATAATAATAATGATAATAAGAGAAACAACTACATATCAAACAATAAACATATGAACAATTAATTTGAAAAAGGGAAAAATTGAAAAGTTAATGAAATATTAAACATTTATAAAATTGAAGAAAAAAGTTTAATCATTTAAAATTTATTACAAACAATGAAAACAAAATTGCAAAAAGGTGGGAATAATTTTGATAATCCATATATCTTTATTGTGTTTTATTTTCTCAAAAATTTATAAACTCAAGCAATCATAACTTTTGTTGTCAATCATAATAAAATCCCATTCCTTAAAACCGCTAGCAACAAATATACAAACAGGAGTATTTATTATTAAAACACACAGGAGAACAAGGAGTTCTCTAAATAAAATGCCATGTAACAAAACATAACCGTTTTGAATGTGCTTGGCACACTTGATTTTATCATTTAGTTGCACATACGCTATTCAATTTAAAATTATTTCACAAACAGAATATTGCTGATTAAAAAATGCTATTAATGAACAGATTCATTTTTAATGGGACACCACAGATATATTCTAGACAAAGACTTAAAACTAATATTCAAAAGAGTACAAGATCGTACGTGTATAAATTTGCATATTGTTCATAATCAACATTTATGTTTTTCAATCAATTGCTTGGTTAAAATTAAGGAAGTCCAGTATTAAATATAATGAATTTTCCTTTGGTTTGCAAAAACAACCAATATATATGTAATAAATATATATATATATACTATATATGTATGTATGTATACTATGTATGCTCCATATAAACTTGATATAGCTAGAGATCCTACAGTTACCAAAGAAAAAAACTTAGTCCAATTCCATTTAAAAGAGCTAAATAAAGTCTCAAAACATATATATTTAAAATTTTAAACTTTCACAAGTATAAAAAGGTTTACAAAAATCTCTAATGTTGGTCAACATATATCAGTCTTAAATTGTTCCCATAAAAATGCATTATAAATCTGTGCCAATGCATCAAAAATATCTTGGCTCAACTGCCAAAGAAATCAACAACAATGTAACCTGCCGTTATTACTGGCTCAGTATTATTCTAATCTACATATTTGTTATTTATATAGGAATATTGAAAGAACAACTGTCTGGCGGAATGTATTCAGAACACTCAACGTTTAATACACGACATATTGCATGTCACATGATCAAATTATTATTTTTTTTTGACATTTTGCATTCTGGTATAATGCTCAAAAGTCATTTAAAAAGTCTGAACCTTGTGCGGCATTGTAACAGAATGTCATCACGAATCAATAATATATTTACATCATCAAAGTTTGTGACCTTTATAAGATTCCCACCCATAAAACCCTAAATAAACCACAATTATAAAATTGGAAGATCAATTTGGCATTGTATGCATGTAAATTTCAATACACAAAGAGCCACTTAAGGCTTTTCAGCAGATCTCAATAAGTTTTTAATAAGTCACTTTTCTGAAACAAATGAATTAGTGACCAATGAATGAATAAAAAAAAAAATACAATAAGAAACGAGTAAAAGAAACTAAACCAAAATAGTATTAAATTAAATTAATTGAAATAAGCAAACCGTGAAATCCTGTAGTAGTAAAACTTGTCTCCGTGTTGTGTTGATTATTGTATGTAATAAGAAACAGAAGAACTTAAACAATGGTGTAGAAACTGATTATGTATAAGTAACAATAATAAATTAATATACTCCCAACAAAAGACAAACAAAAGTTATGAATGATTGAATCAATTGGAACCAAAAAGATATACAAAATCATATTCAAAATAAACTAAAATCAAAATTTATTAACACATTTATGTCAAATTCCTGATTTATTTTTCCCCACATTTGAACATTTTTTTTCACTTTCAACAAAAGAAAAAAATTGATTAGTTTTTATAATACTTCTTTCCCCTTCCAAAATTGTCTATTATGAATTCTTATTTTCACTTTTAGACATAAATATATATATATAAAAACTTTGACATAAAATGTGCTTTGTTAATGAATTGAATGATACAAAAACGAAGTTATTACAACAGAAAGTAACGAACGAACGAACAATCTACTGGCCTATGAACCGATCAGAAAATGTGTGTTGTTAAGCAGCAGTACATACAAAAGGAAACATATGAAAGGAATTTAAAAAAAAAAAAAAAATAAACAAACAGAATAACAATCCACGCAGCAAAAATAAAAGCAATAAAATATCAAAGGAAAAAAAAAAAAAAAAAAAAAGAATATTTAACAAAAATCTTGAATTCACCACAAAAAATTGTGGATCTCTAAATAAGTAAATATATAATAATTAATAAGAGTAATTATAATAATAATAATTATGTGTAAAATTTCAATAAATCAATCTAGGCCTGGGGCCCATCTATTCCTAACATAAAGCAACAAAAACTACACAATATAAATTAAGGGACTTAATAAAATACAAACATCATTTAATTAATATATATTATATATTTATATAATTTTTTTTGTTGTTTTTTTTTTATTAAATGATACAAATACTGCTACTCAATACAACATTAAATAGGCTCATCGTTAACCTGAAAATTTCTGCACGGCATTGGATATTGGTTCATTCTCAAGATGGTTTTTTTTTTTCAAGAAATTCATCAAAACAACTATGAATTCATTGAAACATCAAAATATATGAACATGGTTCTGGAATTCATATTTTTTAACGCTACATTTACAAGGTGTGGTTAAATTCTTTTGAACATACCACAGATCAGTAAGAGCAGGTAACTAGAAGTTTATGTAAGATTTTTAAATAATTTAAATAATAAACCAAGATGGAATGAATATTGTTGGTTTTAAAGTTCATTTGGTTTAATTTGTTAGACAAAATTTCAAAATTTAACAAGTATTGCTAATTAAATTTCATGTTTGTTAATCTATTAACAATGGATTTCATTTTCATCAAATCTTGTTTGATTACACTAAAAGATAGGCTATTTTTACATGGATATTTTCTCTTTTCTATTTTATTAGAACCCTGCCTCTTCCTGTTTAGTCATATATGAATTACTGATACCCAAGTTCATCTTTTAACTGGCCAGGTTAGGAGCCCCAAAATTAAGGAGAAAAATGTGTTTAATTAAATATAAATAAAATTTTTACCCAAAAAGAAAAACCAAGGTGCAAATATTAAAATAAAGTTTTAATATTAAGATAAAATAATTGACCAAAATGTTTTTCTCAAATAATGAAAACGAACATGCGAGATTCAATACTCCTAAATTTTAATAGAAAAAGTCTCCAATATATTAAACACTTTTTTTGAGATGATTTGGCATCTATTATTTTAAAAAAAAACCCATTAAGTTTTGGTATAAACTGTTAACAGGAATAAAAAAATTATCTGACTAGATGTTTTTAAATATATTTAATGTAGAACTATGTGTGATTTAACATCAACCATTTCTTGAATTTTCGACACCCTAAAAATTCTTCTAAAATATAATACTTTATTGAAAATTAAAGTACTTTAAGCTCATTAAAATGTTTTTAAAATGTCTGAATATATAAGATGTCGAAAAATCCAACATGGCTACTGAGAAGACAGATTGTTTTACTTTAAAATCTAAAATTTATGTCTTGACTTTGTTGGTTTTGAAGGATACCTGTAAAACACGATTGCCGAGAGCAAAACCATTCAAGCTTTGGATCGCCACAAGGGCCTCATCATAGTTTGTCATGGTAATAAAGCCAAATCCTTTGCACTTTTGAGACTGAAAATCACGAATCACTTTGACATTTTGTACTGCTCCAAATGGACCAAATAACTGCCATAATGTGCTATCTTCGGTCTCTGGGGCTAGATTATAAACAAAAATACACCATCCAGCTCCATTTAGGGCATTTCCTGCTGTAGTTGCGGCTGCTGCTGCTGTGGGAATAATGGTGTTTGTACCAAGTAAAGATCCCGCTGGATCAAGTGGTGAATACCTGAAACAATTAACAAACACAATTAACTTCACAATGCTAATCAAAAAAGTGAAAATCAAAGTACAGTGTAACCTTTGATAACCACACATCTGTCTAAGTGTAACCTTTGATAGCCAAACATGTCTAGTGTACCTTTGATAACCAAACATCTGTCTTAGTGTAACCTTTGATAACCAAACACCTGAGAATGACCTTTAAATTCCAAACATGACCTTTAAATACCAGATACAAGTATGACAACATGCCTAGCAAGTTTGACAGCCTGGACAGGTATGCACCTAGCTTTAATTCAATCAAACTTTTTCTGAAATGAGTTTTAGGTCTGGGTCTCAGATGTCAGACAAATAAACGTACTATAGCAAAGAATAAATCCTAAGTAAATATTGGCCTGCTGAGGTTGGTCATTGATACTATACTCCAGATAAGATCCTGTATGTACAACAGTTATATAATCATGATAATTTGATCAAGATTGTCTGGACCAGTGAAAGATTAGATGTCATTTATCATCAGATCAGCAAAAGCTTCCTACTGTTTACAAGTTCCAATATAAATATTACAATACAAACAATAACTGGGATACTGGTATTATTAGTAAATAGAAGTACATAAATTCCAACATAAAATCCAGACTCTTTATAATGATAAACAACCTATTTCTATATTACTGCTAGCAGCTTCGAGTCTGCTGTTCTGTTCCCACATGTTATTACTAAGTACTATCATTATATCATACTACTAGTGCTCTCAACAATCCTTTTTTTATGAAAATAAATCTGGTTTTAATTTTACCAGTCTATGTAGTGGAGATGTCTTTGTCTGCTTTATGCATTCCTTACTTCCATGAGAATAAAAAAAATTGGGAATGTTTTTGTCATCGTTATAGTTTCATACATATAAATGAGTCTGACATTTTTCAACAATTATCATGCATAGGAGAGAAAAAATTGGTAACTTTTTGACATGTAGCATGTCAAACTCTAGACCTAAAGATTCTAGGAATACTGCAAGATGATTTAAATTGGCTAGTAACAGGCTAATGAACCATAAACCTTACTTAAATACTGTCCTCATGAACTTACACTAAAAATCTACCCGAATGTGCAATACAAACCAATCAAGTAAAACAAATGGTAAATATCAAGAACTGAGTGTTGTGAAGCATTAGTATAGTAAAATTTCAAGGACAACCCTGGTCTTCAAAACAAAAAGATTGACCTTATCTGTGAAAAAATGCAAGGGGAAAAAAGCACACCTCGTATTAGAAAGAAAGAAAAAAAAAAAAAAAAAAAAAAAAAAAAAAGAACCGATAAGATTATAAATTGATTGAATGTACCTGAATCTGCCTGTTGGGTGGTGAATTGGACCAAGTAACCGTCTTGTTTGTGCTGGTAAATATGGAGCTAGAGTTAGTGGTGCTAGTGCTGCATTCTTGTTTGAACTTGGTGAATTAGCAAACTTTACTGTTATTGGTTCAGTTGCACCGTCTGGAATGGCTCCGTTAAGTTTCTGAATTGCTCTTTCAGCCTCTACCCTCTGGTCAAAACGGATAAATCCAACACCTTTAGACAAACCTACACAAAATACAAACAAAGACACATGTCAGGTGAAATATTGAGTCAGCTTATTATTTGAATGTTCCTGCATTGTTAAGCTCTGACTAATCAGTTGGAACCTTGTTGATCTTATATACCTGAAGTTTAGGCAAGCAGCTGAAAATGGTTCTTACAGAAGTGGTTGATCTTCTATTACCAGTATAATCTATTACCTGCAAAAATCATTTAACCTGCCAGTACTTGCAATTTGCTTTGTGCAATTTCTTTCTTTGTGCATTTTTAAATAATTATTATTTTTAATAATTTAACAACTGTAAAATATGGTTATAATCAGAAAATCTATAAATTTATTATTTTTTTTCAGGAAAGGTTTAAAAATATAAAAAGAAAAGGGGGCAAACACATGGAACCAGTTAATTTTACCTAGAAAATATAACTCTCAAGCAACAAATTAACCTACAATAAAAATTATTTAACTTTTTTATTTATTATTATTTTTACTTTTATATTCCCATAACAACCATAGGTTTTTATTAACCAATATGAACCTTCCTATTATTGGTCATGAGAAATCATGGATTTTTTTATTGTGGCCTTGGATTGTACACAACTTTGTGTAATTAAAAAAGTTTTAATTTTATATCCAGCCTACTTCTTGACTCAAACTTGTCTTTGTTATAGTCAATATATTGAAATTTTAAGCTCAATTTTAATTAAATACACTAAAATCAATTTTCAACAATAAACATGTACATAATAATTCTTCCATTTCATTTTCCATTTTAGCACATAAATATATCTTTCTTTTTAATTTTCGAATAAAAAAATTTGCAAACAAAAAAGGTTGTTAGAAAGAGCTTTAAAATATCAAAGATAATATAGTATAATATATAATAATACACATCGTGAAGCAGAATTGAACAGCTATAAAAGATGAAAATATCAATTTGATATGATAATAATAAAACATATTGTGGCCACAAATTATATACATCTACACGAACTTACGTAAGAAAAGCAGACAAAAAACTTTTAATTAAATAACAAATTCATCTAAGCTTCAAAAAGATAAACACTCGATATATATATAAAAAATGTGAAATTATAAAATATCATCAAATTATATTTTTCGTCACTGCATCATAAGCTTATCAAAATAATTTTTCATTCAAGTCAAAACACCCATGTGATTTTAGCTAATGAAATAATGAGATGTGAATGAAAAATTCTAATTAATACAATGATGATTTATTGAGAGTTGTAGACCTCAATTCAAATATGTTTTTTATTTTGTCAGTTCTTATTGCTACTAAACCATTTTCCCCCATTTTCACAATATTTTACCTAATTCTGGTGTAATTTCCGAACGGCATATGAGCCAATCAAAGTTCTTACTTTTTGTTGATGATGTAGAAAAAATCATGCAAAAATGACAACTAAACTTTGTCAGTAACTCCATATCTTAAGCAAACCAACTGATCAATCAAATAAAAGATATGTTAATAAAATTGTTTAAAAAAATTAAGCTGTCCGTGTCACATCAAAATAAATTATATCAACAAAGAAGAAAATTAAAACTACAAACCAAAAATATTTTACCAAATAATAACATAGTAATAATATAAACTAAATGATTGTCAGCCCTGTATATTAAATATCTGAGGTATTATAAATGGCATGCAAGCAAACAACATCATCGGAATCATCTGTTCTAACCTGTGTTATTATCATAAAGAATTCTAGACGTTATAATCCGTCCACACTGGGAGAAGAACTTCTCCAATTCCCGTTGGGTCATAGACCTCGGTAGCCCACAAATATACAAATTTGCGCCTTTAATACTTTCACTACTGGGCCTCGCAAAAGACACCTAGTGAGCAATAAAATACATGTAAATTAGTTGAGGTGGTAGCACGGTGGGGCCGTTACAACTAAGAAAGCTCGTATACCTGTGTTTTGGTCATAAAGAATTCTTGACGTAATTATTTGTCCACAATCATTAAACATTTTCTCCAAGTCCAATTGTGTCAGCGACTTGGGTAAGCCGCTTATGTACAAGTTGGCCCCCTTAATGCCTTCACAACTTGGTCGAGCAAGGGAAACCTGAAATTAATATAAATGAATGTGATATAGAAAACAAAGAACTAAAAATTTGTTAAAAACTGAAATAAAAGAAGAAGGAATTCATAAATTAAAAGATAATATCAGATCATAACATAATGTAGAAGCTCTGTTGTGTTAGTAATAGTAAGTTAACCAAAAGTAATTAAAACATAAAAAGTAAAATATAGAACCCAAACAACAGCCCTGGAAAATTGAATGATGAATGGACCTGGGGTTTCTTTCTTATCTCGGACCAAAATAATTTTTTTTTTTAATTGGTTATGGGTACGACCAATATTTTTTTTAAAAAAGATTGTTGAAGTAAATAGAGATAAAATTTATCTGCAAGAAAAAAATTATAGCTATTTGGTAATAAGAACTAAAAGTTTAGCAATTTATTTAGTTTAGCAATTTATTGGAACATATGTCAGATAATGTTCCAGGCTTAAATGATATATTTCTTCCAGGCTTAAATGATATATTTTAGAATAAACTACCAGTACTTTAGATTTATGGGAATAGGTAAATACCCTGGTGTCACTGACCATTTGTCCAGACATTTTCTGATAAAAATAGTAAACAAAGTAACAGACAAAGCTTAAGATGGTTTTAAGTTTTAGGAGTTTTATTCTTTCTATATGCTTTTAAAGTTTTTTTTTTATTTATTTATTGATTTATTTTTATTTTTTTTCTTTAATTTTATTTTATTTTGTTTTTTTGTTTTTTTTTTCCTTTTCCCCGTAAATTTTTGTTTTTAGCAAAACTGTGTATTTATTTGAAGAACAAGATACTGTACATAGACTCAGGCTAAAAACCATCCCCATTTATAATTTTGTAATTGATTAACCAAATATGTTCCATGACTGAAATTTCCCAAGTTCAAAAAATCAATATCTACAGCCATTAAAGAGTAAAATGTTTGCTATTAAAATAAATATAGGAACTTACTGAAAACCTGATGTGAGAAGACAACAATTACATTTAAATTTAAAACAGAATCTTTTGCAGACAAAAATCTATACAGAACAGTGGAAAATCAATTCAGAAACAGACCCAGGGAAACTGTAAATTTCCTCTTTAGTTCAAATGAATTTTAGTCATGTTCATTTATAACAGTAGTAATCCCATCTTCAAATGTTATATTCCATTTTTAAAATATTTAATCAGGACCAAGATATGACAATACTTTCATGATACAAAACATGAAGAACAAATTAAATGAAACCCCAAACTAGCCCAATATACCATGGTAAAATCAATTCAAAAACAAACATAGGAGACTGTATATTCTCTCTTTAGTTTAAATGAATTTTAGCCTAGTCATTTATACAGGTCTTCAATCTACAATTATCAGTCTCAATTTTTGTAGTAAGAACAAGAGATTGAGCTTGTACTTCAACACTTTTATCTTTGTTTCAACCCCAAAGTTATATCTAAAACACAGCCAGTCAACCATCATCATCCAGTCATTCATTAACACATACTGCTGATTCTACTAAATACCATGGATAAATTCTAACATATGAATGCCATTCTAACATCTAGACTGAAGAGTTGGCTACAATTGTTACATTTACAGAGTATTAACACACTAGTACACAATTTGTTACATCATGACTCACCAAAATATACATAATTCATATTTTATAGATGCTTCATATTCAACACTAACTCTTGATCAACTGAATTGATTATGCATGAATATGATTATATCAATTATAAATAACATATAATTATAACAATATAAATAACTTCATGCTCTTCCAAAATTTGTACCGAGGTGACAACACATTATAGTATATACAAATACTTTCTACATTGCCAAAGTATATATACCAAAGAAACGTCAAAATCAACTTTATGAAGATGCAAATTCTTAATCAACTTTACAACGATGGGATTTATGAATAAACTGTAGGAAGAAAAAACTATACAAACAGAAAAGTCCAAAATCACAGAAAAGTCCAAAACCATTTGTACCAAGACAAAATAACTGAAGGAAAAAAATCTTATCAAGTAAACCAAAGACAAAATTCCAAAATAAACTAAATAAAAACATAAAGTTCTAAATCAATTACACATAGACAAAAGTAAAAAATTAACTAAAACAAAGACAAAAGTCTCAAATCAACTGTATGAAGACAACAAAAAAGTCCCAATTCAACTGTATGAAGACAACAAAAAAGTCCAAATTCAACTGTATAAAGACAACATAAAAGTCCCAAATCAACTGTTTCTTGGCAACAAAAGTCCCAAATCAACTATATGAAGACAACAGAAGTCTCAAATCAACTGTATAAAGACAACAGAAGTCCCAAATCAACTGTTTCTTGGCAACAAAAGTCCCAAATCAACTATATGAAGACAACAGAAGTCCCAAATCAACTGTATCTAGGCAACAAAGTCCCAAATTAACTATATGAAGACAACAGAAGTCTCAAATCAACTGTATAAAGACAACAAAAGTCCAAAATCAACTGTTTCTTGGCAACAAAAGTCCCAAGTCAACTAATGAAGACAACAGAAGTCCCAAATCAACTGTATCTAGGCAACAAAGTCCCAAATCAACTATATGAAGACAACAGAAGTCTCAAATCAACTGTATAAAGACAACAGAAGTCCCAAATCAACTGTTTCTTGCAACAAAAGTCCCAAATCAACTATATGAAGACAACAGAAGTCCCAAATCAACTGTATCTAGGCAACAGAAGTCCCAAATTAACTATATGAAGACAACAGAAGTCTCAAATCAACTGTATAAAGACAACAAAAGTCCCAAATCAACTGTTTCTTGGCAACAAAAGTCCCAAGTCAACTAATGAAGACAACAGAAGTCCCAAATCAACTGTATCTAGGCAACAGACGTCCCAAATCAACTATATGAAGACAACAGAAGTCCCAAATCAACTGTATGTAGGCAACAAAATTACCAAATCAACTATATAAGACAACAGAAGTCCCAAATCAACTGTTTCTAGGCAACAAAAGTCCGAAATCAATTAAATGAAAGCTTTAGTTCCAAATCAACATTTCTTTAATTTTCAGTTAATTTGAAATATTTAATGTGGTGACATTTTTAGTTTCATAAAAATACAGGTATAACTTGTAATGTTCAACCCTATTGAACAAAACAATTCTTTTGTATGGTTTTCTGTACTTATATTGTGTCAAATTGAAGATAGTAGGTTACAACACAAAAGTCAGAATTGTTAAACTAAATAGTAACAAATAAAATTAAATAAATGAAACATGAAAATGGTGGCTAAATGAGACCCTTCACACCAGCTGGACTTGGAGGAAATTCCCAGTAATTTACTGCTCATGGAGATGGATTCATTAGGTTCACATTCATGAATAACAAGTCAATGTATAAAGGCTAATTAAGAAACAATACTAAATCTCAGTCCCATTAAAAAGTTTATATGAAAAGACTCGAATAAAAACTGAAAGGTATGATTTGTTGATGAATACGATGGTGACCGTCATGGCTAGATACAGTTAGCAAGGGGAAGAAAACCACAAAAGGTTACTTTGATGGGCCTTAGTGACTGGTGAGAAAAAACACTAAAAAATATCCACTTGCTCTGAGCACCCTGACTTAAGACTGAATTTGAATTTTAATGTCCACCAAAAGCAAGTGTTTATTACAACAAGGTTGTAGGATACAGACAAGGGTTTGACAATATGATGAATAATATTTATAAAAAAAAATGCTGTCAATAGTTTCACATAACAGATACTGTGCACTATAAAAATGTATGATTTTCAAATCTAAAATATTCATTATAGTTAAAAAAAAAGATCATGGGTGATTAATATATGGAGTATATAAGGGATGATGAGAAGTTGTTTGCTTTGAGAAGTTAATTATTACTGGTACATATAAACTTTAATCCATATTGTTTCAAATCTGTCACCAAAGTACTTTACAACAAACAATAGTTAACAAAAAAAAAAAAACACACTTTATACAAAAGTTAAAAATATCTTTTTTTAAGAAAAGCTACCCCATCACCTACTAGTTCATTCTATTAGAAATATACAACATAAAAAAGGTATATACAAGTGTAATCTTGTTGTTTGTAAAAGCCAAATTAAGATTGTAAAAAAAATAAATAATTACGTTATAAAAATATGCATTAAAAATCAGGATAATATCTAGATATTTCACTGCATTCATCAGGTTAGCATGAAATGAAAAAAAAAAAAGAGTTCTGAACCAAAAATATAAGTATTATGTCTCATATGCAAAAAGCTAATTACAAGCAGAAAATCTTACTTTTATTGTCTTGTTCTGTAGACGAAGACCATTTAGTGTGTTGATTGCTTTGTCAGCATCTGTAGCATTTTTATAATTTACAAAACCATAACCCAAACTCTGACCTGAAATGGACAAAAAACATTTACAATAAATTAAAAGTCTTGAAAAGAAAGAACTCCATGAAAGACATTGTCTGAGCTTTCATTTAGTGCACTTTTTGTTATATAACACAAGACTTTACTGACTGTTTAAAAAGTTGTAAATAATGTGTACACACAAATCCTATATGTTTTAATCACCTCTGACCGGTATGCATGCTTACAAACCATTGTACATTTATATCTCATCTACAAATTAATTACTAAATACAGTCAAACCTGTCTATAGTGGTCAGCTGTCGGACCAGGCCAAAGTGGCCACTATAGACAGGTGACCACTATGGACAGGTTTGCAATATTTTGGCAAATTATCTCTCCTTGCATAAAGATTGACTGATTGATTTAAAAACAAGTGTGTGTGTGTTTTTGTTTTCTATAAATTTGAAAATTTAAGAGGTTAGAAAATAAATTGCAAATTGCATTTAAAAAACAAAATTTAATTATAAGTGAAAAAAATGAGAAAATGAGAGAGAGAGAGAGAGAGAGAGAGAGAGAGAGAGAGAGAGAGAGATTTTATTCTTTATATTTTATTCTATATATATCACTGCCAAATTAAAATAAAAACTTCAATTTGATCAACTCATAAATTGCTGAATTTCGGATATTATTAACACATGTTTATTTTCTTATCTAATGACCTCTACCCTGTTTTTCAAAGTTAATGCTTTTCTCTTCGGCGCTGACATGATGAAAGTAATAAAATCTACAATCGTAAGTCTTATTTTAAAAGACTTTACTACTCCAATGTGACTCCCACGTGTCATGGATAATTACCAGCAATTAACTAGTGGTAATGTTTAATGTGGAGAATTTGACTTATACTCCTTTGTCGGTACTGTTGACAAGCCGTCCACCATTGTTTTGATTAAATTAATCAACGGATTAAACCTGTCACAGAGAAGCCATGCCTTGGCTTAGATATATCACATGTAAACAATTTTTCATGACCAGGAAGTGAAATAACACGTTTCCAAGGGAAATAACTCGACTTCCGGTTTTACATTGTTGGCCATTATAGACAGAAATTGAGTTTAAACGAGACAGAAAATATTGGCCGTTAACCACATTAGACAGGTGACCGCTATGGAAAGGTGTTTTATATAATAAAATGACACGGGACCGGCGAAAACTGGCGGCTATACGGAGGTAACCGTTATGGACAGGTGACCGTTAACACAGGTTAGACTGTAACCTACTAAATGAAGCTATAAAAATATTACAAAGCATTTAATAATAATGGAAAATTCTTGCAATCAAGACAATAATATTCTAACCTTTCTCCTTCCAAACCCACTCAATATATTTAAATTCTAAGCATCTCCCATCTTCCCCAGTGCCCAGAACTCTATATTACATTAGACAGTGACACAAGCGACAGTAGAAATCATGACTGTATTTTCCATTTCCTCGAGCCTTAATTTACATGTATCTGACAATGGTATTGTGTGACATGAATGTTTATCAGTGTCGACATAGCTTAAAAATCAATACTTACTATCTTTAATATCATTGCATTACTGTTACTTTAGCAACATAATGTTTTAATATACACAGGTCAGAAGAACAGAGTATCTGTTATAATATTTCAAATCTCTCTCTATACAGAGTAAAGAGGCTTATTTCATTGGAATTCTGAGAAATCATTACAAAATCTAAGCAATATAGACCTACTGCCATTCCAAATATAGCAGTATTTATATTTTGAAATATACTTTAGGCCAAACAAAATTTTTTTTTGTGTGTGTGTTTCAGGTTTCACTCTCAAACAATATTGGACGCTTCAAACTTATCTAATAAACTTATACATCTGAAGAAACCAGTGGTTACCATCATAATACAAAAAAATCCTGTTAGTTTTTTTTTTCTTCTCAATTTGGCTTTAAAAATAAGGGAGATAAATTTGGTATTTTGATATGAAATTTTCAACCTAAAATATCTTTTCATCAATGAGATTTATTAACAAACTGTTTTTGTCCAAGAATATGTATAACATTAGGCTGTTTAATCAGCAAGCATTATCGGGTACCAGTATACCAAAAAAAAAAAAAAAAAAAAAAAAAAAAAACCACATGAACATGGCGAATCATCTAGCATATATCTCCATCATGTCCAACCAGTTAGGGACTCTGGCAGTCGCACTGTTACTAAAAGATCGCTACCAGCAAGTGAGGCTTAGTCCGAGTCAGATAGAGACTCTGATGGTGAACCAAAACAGAAGTTTATAGTTCTTGACAACCGTTTGTTCAATAAACAAAAAAACATGAGCTGGAGTACCCCTAGCTCTATTTCTTTGCATCCAGGGGTACATACCTTTACAACTAAATATTGCGAATGTTTCACTATTCAAAACCCTATGAATAAAAACAGTCCATTTTCCACTGATGGTGTTTAGTTAGGGGCATATCCTACACAAAAACTACAAAAACATGAACAATCTAAGTTGCACTTAGACGCCAGAAAGTCATACATGGGAAAAGCTGAACAATCTAGTATTTCACAACAGTTTGCATGGAGAGGGTTTTTTCTTTAATGAACTCAATTGTGAAAAAACTAAGAACAAGCCTTAGTCAATAATCTGTTGACCAAATCATGAAAATAGTAAGTGAGGGGCCTTAAGTGTTGCAAAACGCTGCAGACAAATTTGGGAATCTTAAAAACAAACCTAAACAGCACTGTAATTGAGCATGGTATTCAATTCTCATATGTGTTTTAGTTTTGTAACACTACAATGGTATTTTTCATTTTCACAATTTCAGTCATTACAACACTATTTTTCACAATTGCACGACCCTGGCCCTATTCACAAAAGGGTGAGAGACCCCTGTATGGTTTTTTTTTACTGTCTGACCATAGCTATTACCAGTATTTAGTATGTTGGCTTTTGATTACATTGCAAGTCAGGCATTGTTTGTTCATTGACAATCGTGAGATTCTGAATGCCAAAGTTACCCAAAATGACCAAAAATGTTACAATTGAATGTGAAAAGCCCAATAGATCATTTAACTTGTTGACTCTATTCCTATCAATTTTGATTTAATTTCAAATTATCTTTACTGAAACTTTTTTACACTTGAAAGTTAATTAATTCAAAAGTAAATTCAATTTTGCAAAGACAGTGCATAAAGGTCTTAGAATTTTCCAAACCTCACATCAATTTTGTTTGATACAGACAGACAACCATCAAGTCTCGAGTGTGAATCATAGATGACTTACAAATATCAGATTAATGAATGAATAACAGTGTTGTTTGAACTGAAAACTTAGTTTATCTTTGTACAGTTGACATCCGATTGGTCTAGTTAAATTTGTTGTTAATAGAAAATGTCCAAAAACCAAAATACATGTACCTATGCCAAATTCTGTCTTATTTTCTCTCACGACAATCAAAATGGTGAGTTTTTATTATTACTATAACTGGTACATCTCGATATCTTACTTTCTGTTACATACATTATGTAGATTGTTCAAATGTGAATGTTCTTGATTGATCATGCAAGTGAAAGGTAAAATATGAGATGGCCAAAATAGTTAGCAGGAATAAGTATTTTCTGTTACAACAGTGTTAAATATTAAATTGACAAAACAACAAATTTTGATGAACAATCCTTTCTAATGAAGTAAACTAATAATGATTAAATATAAATTGTTTATGCCTATTTTCCCAATCAAATCAAAATGTTATTTATAATATTTTATTTTCAAAACAGCAAGTCTGTAAGTGTTAGTGGAAAAACCATGCATGAACAAAGTAATGTGGCATTATTCAACACATCAAGAGTTTTTTTTCACCATACAAATGTTCAGAATGCACAAGGTTAAAACAAAGTTTATGTAATTTTCTTGACAACATAGCAGCATGGTGATTATGTTTGTTGGATTAAACAAATTCAGCTCAGTACCTTGACGAGTGATGTGGGCAACACCAAATATAAAATATACTCATCAGGATGAGTAGCAACACCAAATTATACAAAATATACTCATCAAGATGATTAGCAACACCAAATACAAAATATGCTCATCAGGATAGATGAGTAAATAATATAAGCCCTAAGTAATGAATGTTTTATGTCTAAGCCAAGGTCTTTAAAATTATACCATGGCAGTCCCTCCAGGAAGAGTAAACCATAGAAACCACACAACCTTTGGCCAGTGAAATGAGAAAAACTTCTTCACACAAGTCTCAAACAGAAACAAGATGTGCTTAGATCCATATATTGGTGCTTTGGACTTTTTGGTCACCTTGGCCCAACTATCAGATAGGGCTGGTGTTGAAATGATGTTTCATGTACCCCTCAAGATTTCACTCTTGTATCAAGACTCTGGGTTTTAGAATGATGGAAGAATTTACAGATCCAAAGAGAGTTCTAGATGGAATAATTCATTATTGAAACTTTATCAGCAAGACAGGATTTCACATCCAATAAAATAGTTTAAAATATATATATATACCAGTAATAAGGTTTATTCATTGATTTTTAGTGTCATAATTGAGAAAAATCCAGGTCAAATATGTATACCTATTAAAAAGAATTATTGATGTATATATATATTTATATGATCCTGTAACAAACGGTTTGGCAAACTTATAATCAATAATTTATGACTACAATAATAATGACTTGAGAACGTAACTACTGAGTCTATGAAGTAATAAACAGCATCTAACATAGATACAATTGTGAAACACAAGTTACTAATGTGGTGAATCTTCTCTTTTGTTTTCAGTGAAAATAGACTTTAAAATTCTTATGGCATTTTGACAATATTTTGAATAAAAATTGTTGGAAATGATTAACACACTGAATAGGTTCATTGTATTTGTGGTGAAGACAATATTTTTTTAGGCTCTCTTAAAAGAAACTGCTGGCATTTTAAATCTGTAAATGACTGGGTTTTTAACATTTTATCATGAAGGTTTTGTTAGCATAAAACATGTCTATATTGTTGGCTTAAAACATTATGAAAATCTACTTCACCAACCTGGGATACAAAAGTTTAACCATATGGTTTACAATATACTTAAATTAAAGACTGGCATATCACTCATGTAAAATTATATGATACATAAACATAAACTGGTAGTAGTAGCAGCAGCTGTTGTACACATTAAGATCAGATGTGTAGGACTGTCTATGTACTGTTATGTCCTGCTGTATTTATTAAACATCTATATATATATATATATATATATATATATATATATATATATATATATATATATATATATATATATATATATAATGTATGACTGAACCCCAAACCCAAATGAATCTCTTTTAAACAAAGTGGTGTTTTAACAGTGTGAAATTAGTACTCAAAATTTCGTGTTTTCTCAAAATGCATGGGTCCCAAGCACTGTACCAAAATTGGATTTCACAACCCAAATTTTTCAAAATTTTTAAGAATTTTTAAATTCACAGTTCCGTCTTTTGTTGATCATAAATACCCAGACAGCAACGATGAAATGGTTATTTTTAAATTTGGCTATCTAACAAATGTTTGCAGTCTAATTATAGTAATTTCTAAGAAAGGAATTTTTCCCATGTCAAAATAATGTGTCAATGCCAAGAGAATAGAATAATCAAGAGAATGTAGCAATTTCAAAAACTGCTACATTTTGACACATCTGCCACTGACACCAGGACGTGGTTATTTCTATTTTTAGATGGTTTTTGTTTCTTTCAATCACACAATGTCTTTGTATGGATCATGACAAATGTTTTCATTACCAATTAAATCATACCCTTTATAACTACATTTTAGATGCACATGTAAATATATGGAAGTTGAAATGTATGTATCAAAAATACAAATTTCTATTTTTCTGATGACTATGCAAGCTGTGTGAAATAAATAATTCATGTTGTTTTATCTACTTTTGTTCCCTGTATTGATTAGCAAACTCACATATATAATTCTATCCACATGATCAAACTGGCCAGTCATTGTGAATCACCTGGACTAATATAACAGTTGTCTTGTATGGCTATCAGTATTAGTTCATAATTATAATGAGAATTCTATAATAATAATTATATCAATACTAACCTGTAGGTTTATCCCTGATCAATTTACAACTTTCCACTTCACCGATACTGGAGAACAATGCTCGGATTTCTTCTTGTGTCATTGTCTGTGGTAAATAATTGACTATAAGATTTGTCTTGCTTATATCATCATGTGATCCCGTTGATGATGGGGATATTGTTCCCCCATTTTGATGGATTTGCAGTGGTGCCTCCATTTGCAGCTCACAAGGAGGTTGTGTTATCTGTAAAACAAACAAAATATATAAATATATATAAGAAACAAAAACAAAACCCAAAAATCATTAAATTTAACTATTGTGATTAAAGATGGTAACAAAATTTTCATAACTTCAAAATCTTATACATGAAATATAAAAATCTGATTTTTCTGGCCACTCACAGGGTCCAGTAAAGGGACCCATTCCCAATGCCAAAAAGCATAAATATTTCCCAATTTTGTAGGTAAAAATTCCCAAATGATCCTGCTTTGAGACTTAAGAAAAAATGAAAAAACTATATTTTTGGTGTAGCTTGTATATCTTTATAATAACCTGTTTTTATGCACATTTTGATTTATACTCAATGAAGGATCTGGTAGAATGGAGCGCAACTCATGAAACAACTTTCTCAGATGTTTGTATTGAAGCCAGTCTATGAAGATATTGTGTTAATGTCTGAGTGATTTGGTACAAATGAGTGACTACCAGCATGTATCAAAATTGTAAATATTTCAGGCAAAATATTTGATGTGCTGACAATGTGAAAATATTTAAATTTTAATGAAAAATTTTCCCAAAATGTCGATTTTGTCAATGATTTTCCCAATTTCATCCCAAGGTCCCTTTCCCAAAATGGCCAGGAAAATCCCTGTACATGTTTATTTAATGGGACCAAGTCAGAGCAGTTTAGTTAACCATTTCACAAAATAACATAACAGGAGTATGAGATACATATATATATCTTCAATAAGCCCCCACTCCCACCCGGGATTATTTTAATTACTGGTATTGTACTTGCATCTTTACATAATGAATCTGGAGAGTGAGAGAAAAGAAAAATAATGAAATATGATTTTGAAATTCAACAACCTGGTAAACATGAAAGACCATTATGAACATTCATAACAGTTGATTTATTTTATATTTTATTTTTATTTTTTTCATAAAAACTTGTAGACTACAAGGGATAAGATTTTCCCATACAGACCATTACAAATTTCATTTTATAATTACTTTTAAAAAACTTTTATTAATATATTGACATTTTAATTCATTAATATCATGAGCCCATAGACCATGTCGTGTGTATTATTTATATATATTCATATGTACATGTACATTGTATGAAGTATCAAGCTGTTACACCTTTACACATTACAACTTCTTGTCTATCTCAATCTTTTCCCAACATTTTATATAAGTGATGATCTAAGTAACATATGTTAATGTCAGTTACTGTGATGTGTTACAAACTCTTGTGTTTATAGCCAAGAGATGAAATATGAAACATGAAACTTACTGCTGGTGCAAAATTCACAGATAAATATCAACTAAGTAACGAAGGCAGAATAGGTCATATTAAGAAGGAGAGAGCAAAAAATAAAATTTCTTTGTTTAATGAAATGAACCAATTAAAATTTCTGGTATCGTCACATGTATGACAATATCTATATAATTATTACTGATAAAAAAACATTATTATGTCCTATTGATTAACTGCTTAATTATCAACTTTAGACTGTATATAAAAAAAATACATATAGGGTGAATTAATTTAAATTTTTGTTATTTACTTTTTTTAAAAAAAAAAATAATAACTAACAGTCACATTAAACCTCTTTTTACTGTAAATGCTAGGAAAAAAAAAACAGAATTTTTTAGTTAAATTATCAAAATAAAAAATATATTTACAAGTTTTTGCTGCTGTTGTAGGTTCATCATGTTGAAGGAGATCATGTTCTTTGTTAGTATGGGAGATCAGCACAATGGAATTTCTTGATGATCTAGAACACAAAAAAAATCAATGAAAAATTTTATCATCCGTTTACTTTATTTTCAAGTTAGACGATGTTAAAAGTAAAATGAAAATAAAAATTAAAGTTACATACCTGCATGTATTAAATAAAAATCTGTACACAAAAAATAACTATAAAATAAACAAACAAAAGAAAAGCTAACGCTAGTCTGGAAAATTCAAACAACTACTTAGTCTCAGCAACGCATATGTGACAGAAGCTTATGACCTCAATAAATATTTCCAATGTGGGATAACACCTCCAGATGTCCCAATCAACCAATCAGCGTGCGTTAAATTTCTATGGCACGCGCCAGCGCATCGGACTCGTACAACGGTAGCTAATAGTTCATTACATGAATGGTTTCAAACAAAGTCTATTTTCTCAGAGCCCAGGGGTTACCTAGATAGAACATAATCAAATTTTATTGAAAAGAAAAAACACCGTTATGACCTATCATAACAAGTACCGCTAATAAGGATCAATAACTTTATTTACTCTCCCAATATATTTGTCGGACGATCTTTGCATACATGCTATACAAAAATTCTAAAGAACTTCAATGTAATTTTATCCGTCATTGTTCAAAGGATGAAACAGATGGCGCGTTTCTCCAGAGTCTATCGACTTCTCGTCACACCTCTATTATTCATGACAATGGAATGGATACAAGGTTGAATTGCAGTACCAAATGTCTTTCATTACATAAAAAATACACCTAAGAATTTTAGCTTTAAATTTAATAAATGAAAGTAAATGGTTTAAAGACAATGTAAAACGGGTAACAGTACATATTGTTTATTGAGCTTTCTTTCTACTTTAATATAAACAATCGTAGTCGACAATAAAAATCTGCAGCGTGCGCCAAACGGTACTTGCCACGTGCCAGGTGGACTGTCAAATTAAAATCACTCGTGCGTGGTTGTAATCAACCGTAACGGACACTAAACAATAAACAGTAGAGTCTGGAAATATGGAGGAGATAAAGATGTATATTCGACCCAGCGCATCTACTGATTTCAATATCTACAAGCTGCCAATACGCTACTGAGATTTTTTTCACTCCTGTTCAGACTCATCAACAATATTGATAGGATTACATGGTGATCTAAAGAATGAAATAACTACGTTCTTATTAGCCATTATTTAGAAAAACTTACCTTTCAGTGAAAACGGATTTTTTATCAGAAGTGAGAAAACAAAAATCCAAAGAAAATGGACATGAAATGATGATGATGCTGATCACTGGTGCCACGAAAAAATGGCGAATATTTGTGTGAATCACGTCTGGTATTCTCTTTAAATATGAATCCAATAAACTTTTAAAAAGTAAAAATATCATCCAATTATACCAAAACTGATGTTAAACCAATTAAAACATAAAAATAAAATTTGTTGCACACTACTACACAAACCTAATCCCCAACCATCAGTGGCAGAACGAAAATAAACGCAAGAATATTCCAACGCAAAATTTATACGTCATTATCTAATTAACATAATATGACAAAAATCAATTTTCCGATAATTGAGAATCATCATAGAGAAACAGTCGTATTTAAATAATCCTGTGTAATTTGATTGGCTAGTAGTAATGAATATTTATCGTTAATCGTTTAATTGGTGGATTATTTATTTTTGCGCATGAATATATTTATTTTTAGTCGGTGAACAGAATCTTCAAGCATGTGGCGGGAATCAATGTCAATTTTTTTTGGCATCATTAATTTTCTAAGGTTTATTGTAATAAAACATTTGTAATGAACCTTTAATATCTTCAAATAGAACATTTGACAATTTATTTCCCAAATATTTGCATTCGGATATGCATTCACCATTCCTCGTAAAAATTTCCATGTGCTTTACTGTATGTCATTCTAATATATTGACACTGACAGGTTATTGAGGAATGACGGGAAGGAAAATGGCCGACAAGAAAGGCGATTCGGGTTTGTTTACAGTTGCTTGGATCCCTATCGCGCTTTCCAAGCATGTTTGTTTATCTTTTCTCGTGGCTGAAAATGAATATATTTTACTTAATCATATGACATGTTTCCATAGGAATGTTAAACAACGTATATTATCGAATTTAAATAATGTTATTGCGGTCAACAGGTCTATATTAAAACACGACTACAGTAGATTTTTTTGGTATCCCCCCATCTATGACACAAATTTGAAAATTGACTTAGACAGTTTTCTGAATCAAAGTTCTTCTCTTGCACACACTGTTGTAAAAATAATTATAGAATAATCAGTATATTTGGTGGTACTCAAAACAGATGTCACATGTTTCAGGTGAACGATAAAAGAACATCTCGTAGGTTAATGGAAAAGTGTTGCCAGAAGTTTAGGATATTGATTATTTGTTGCAAAATTTGATGGTTAACTGCAAATATACAATTAACATTTAATCTCAACTTATGTAAAAATGCAGAAAAATTGAGTTGTTTTCATTAATATACATGGAAAACTTTTGTAAACAAAAACTTCACTGCAGAAATCATTTTGGAAAAACATCTAGGTTCCAATATTCCCAAGACTTCTAACTCCATGGTTGTGTCAAGTCCATGTTTATATATATATATATATATATATATATATATATATATATATATATATATATATATATATATATATATATGTTATCATTCCTAGGAATTATAATACTACTTAAATCACCCCTAGAGTTACACTTTTCCTTCTTAGAAAATTAAAAATATGTTTCAATCTGTTATATATATAAAAATATTGAGAATCTGATTTTTTGACAGATTTCACTATTCTTGATTTACTTTAAAATCATTTGTACCAAGTAAAAAGCTAGGTTTGAGTGTAATCAAAACTGTCTTTCACCTACTCGGTTTATAGTAAAAACATGTTTTTTTCTTTATAATATCATGCAAAATTATGTGAATTATTAGTTTTGTACCAGAAATACATAATTTTTTTTCTTATTTGAATTGTTTAAACAAAATTTGTTGTAAAGTAACTAGACTGTTAGAAATATAGTTTTTTTAAACAGTTAGTTTGTAGGCCTTATCCAGGTTTAGTATTTTCTGGTATATACAAATGAAAATAACTAAAATTTTCTGCTTTTTAAAGAAAAGTGAAAGAAATGTAAAATGAGAATACAATTTTGATTGTTTAATTACCATTTGTTATTAGCAGTACCAAAAATTTTCTGAAGACATGAACATTTAAATAATTTTATTTTCATAATGTTCATTTTTGTAGAAAAAAATTAGTTCATCATTTATCCTAGTAACAACAATATTGTCCAATACAATAGTTCATTAGAAATATTTGTTTTGAGACTTGCCAACCAATTCTTTCTTTTGCTTTTCAAAGACGAAGGAAGATAACTCAGATATCCCGTTTACACATTTTCTTGTTTTTAAGGTGTAATAGTAGTTTTTTTTTACTGAATAAGTGATTGCATTATGACTGAGGCATAAAACACCATTATTCAACTTGCCCAACAATGTATTGGGCATCAGTGTTATCCATTGTAAATCAAGCAAGAAATATTAATTCAAATTTTATCCAAAATGATAGTTTAAAAACAACCTGACATGAAGTGTGTAGTTAGTAAATGAAATGTACAAACAAAAAATTAAAGCAAGAAAATAATAATAAAAAAAACAAAATTTTTGATAATTTGGTTAAGTTTTATTAACTATGTCTTGGAAATGTATCAAAACACTACCACACACTTGAGCATAATTTGAACTTGCATTAATTAAAGACTTTTTGATTATTAACAATTTGACTAAATGAGATATAAAGTTGTATAGAACTTACTAACCAATCTAGATTCTGTTACATATTAAATCCAAATGCTAAATACCTATAACACTTTTATTTTGTGGATGGATGGATAGATAGATAGATGGAAAGATGAAAAGACAAATAGATGATGATGCAAGACAAAAAACATAAATTTTATATGAAATTTTGTTCCTTGTAGGAAGTGAATCTGATAGCACAGAAGAACCAGTTGTTGGCAATGTTAATAAATTTGCAGTTGTACCACCAGGCTATAATGGCAGACCAAAAAAAGGACATCTTATATTTGATGCTTGTTTTGAAAGTGGTAAGCCTTATTGCCAATAGTAAAGGAGAACTCATTTTGTCTTATATCTATATATACCATTCATTTATTTTCTTTCATATCCGTTTATGGTTTTTGTGTAGCTTTTATAAAAGTGTATTTAACCTGAGATTTTTTTGATGTATTGTGTAATTTTCTATAGACAGAGACATTTACCGCCAGGCTTTCTGGTCTAGATCTTTTAATCTTGTTAGTGCTTGCTTAATGTTCTAAATTACTAGGTTCATTCTTTACCAGTGTACTCTGAGGGAGGAAACATTTTTTTATGGTGTTTCCTCCTTAATTACTGTTATAATGGAATGACGATAGACATAGTTACTTTTCAAGTTTCACTATCATTGGCATTAACAATTTTGTTGTTAGTTGTTTTTAAACACATTTTTATCGTACTATCCAGTTTTGTTACAGCAAGGCATATAGCTCTGATTTATACTTGTTTTCATTACATGACAGAGAAATTTTGTTGACATTCATACATTATATTTGTAGGAAATCTTGGGCGTGTTGATTATATAACAGAATTTGAGTATGATTTGTTTATCAGACCAGATACTTGTAATCCTAGATTTAGAGTTTGGTTTAATTTTACAGTAGAAAATGTGAAAGGAGATCAGGTAAGTTGATAAAGGTGTGTGTGTGTGTGTGTGTGTGTGTGTGTGTGTGTGTGTGTATACCATGGATCCTCAAATTTTATCTTAAATTTTATCCTGTGTCTATTAGTAGTTGGTTAAGTTGTCTTCTAAAGAAAAAGACGTCATATCCTAAAAATAAGCTTGCAACATAAAAACAACACTTATATTTTATCAAGAAATCTTATTATAAATAAAGTAGGCATGAACAGTTTCTGGTTCTATTGTTATACCTCCTGTAAATTATTGGGGATATGGTCCTATTGTTATACCTCCTGTAAATGATGGGGGATATGGTCCTATTGTTATATCTCCTGTTAATAATGAGGGATATGGTCCTATTGTAATACATCCTGTAAATGATGGGGGATATGGTCCTATTGTAATACATCCTGTAAATGAGGGGGGATATGGTCCTATTGTAATACATCCTGTAAATGATAAGGGATATGGTCCTATTGTAATACATCCTGTAAATGATGGGGGATATGGTCCTATTGTAATACATACTCTAAATGATGGGGGATATGGTCCTAGTGTTATACCTCCTGTAAATGATGGGGATATGGTCCTATTGTAATACATCCTGTAAATGATGGGGGGTATGGTCCTATTGTTATACCTACTGTAAATGATGGGGGGTATGGTCCTATTGTAATACATCCTGTAAATGTCCTATTGTTATACCTCCTGTAAATGATGTGGATATGGCCCTATTGTGATACCTCCTGTAAATGATGGGGATATGGTCCTATTGTAATACATCCTGTAAATGTCCTATTGTGATACATCCTGTAAATGATAGGGGATATGGTCCTATTGTATTACATCCTGTAAATGATGGGGGGTATGGTCCTATTGTTATACCAACTGTAAATGATGGGGATATGGTCCTATTGTAATACATCCTGTAAATGTCCTATTGTTATACCTCCTGTAAATGATGTGGATATGGTCCTATTGTGATACCTCCTGTAAATGATGGGGGATATGGTCCTATTGTAATACATCCTGTAAATGTCCTATTGTTATGCCTACTGTAATTGAAGGGGGATATGGTCTTATTGTAATACCTCCTGTAAATAATGGGGGATATGGTCCTATTGTAATACATCCTGTAAATGATGGGGGATATGGTCCTATTGTAATACATCTTGTAAATGTCCTATTGTAATTTATCATGTAAATGATTGGGGATATGGTCCTTTTGTTTTACCTACTGTAAATGATGGGGATATGGTCCTATTGTTATATCTCCTGTAAATGATGAGGGATATGGACCTATTGTTATACCTCCTGTAAATGATGGGGGATATGGTCCTATTGTAATACATCCTGTAAATGATGGGGGATATGGTCCTATTGTAATACATCCTGTAAATGTCCTATTGTAATACAATCTGTAAATGATGGGGGATATGGGCCTTTTGTTTTTTCCTACTGTAAATGATGGGGATATGGTCCTATTGTAATACATCCTGGAAATGATGGGGGATATGGTACTATTGTTATACCTCCTGTAAATGATGAGGGATATGGTACTTTTGTTATACCTCCTGTAAATGATGGGGATATGGTCCTATTGTAATACATCCTGTAAATGTCCTATTGTAATACATCCTCTAAATGATGGGAGATATGGTCCTAGTGTTATACCTCCTGTAAATGATGGGGATATGGTCCTATTGTAATACATCCTGTAAATGATGGGGGGTATGGTCGTAGTGTTATACCTCCTGTTAAATGATTGGGATATGGTCCTATTGTAATACATCCTGTAAATGATGGGGGATATGGTCCTAGTGTTATACCTCCTGTTAAATGATAAGTGGATATGGTTTTTTATCTGCCCTATGATGAATTTTCATCAGTACATATACAATTTAGGGTTAAATTAATTGGTCTTTCTTACAATATTCTTTCTTGTAATTTTGATAGAAAATGGAAATTTATCCATAAAACATTGATAAAAAACATTGTTTAAATTTTTATTATGGCATATTATACACTACTCTTTTTGTCCCTAAATTTGTAACTGTATGTTATTGAGAATTTTTCTGAATTTTTGTTTTAATTTTATTACAGAGGGTGATTTTTAACATTGTGAATTTTAGTAAGACCAAGTCTTTATATAGAGATGGAATGTCACCAATGGTCAAGTCAACAAGCAGACCCAAATGGTAATTTTTACATGTATTACATACCGTAAATCCCCGGATATAAGACTACTTCGCCTATAAGACGGGGTGGGATTTTCCCGTCATTTTTTATGATTTCAGGCGATACTGCACCTATAAGACGACCGTGATTTTCAGACAAGGTCATACTGGTAACGGTATTTGACGCTACCGATTGGACCATAAACTTTCCAACAATTTTCGCCTATTGTTTATATTTTTTATTTTTAATACCGTACTTGTGAAATTAATTTCTTTGCCGTTTGATTCTAGTTTAATTTTGAAAAAATCAGAAAACGTAAAAAATAAAATCAGATGCCAGAACATCTCATCATCAGTAATCATGAAGACGTATATCTGTTCCGTTTTTAAATAAATTTTAAAAAATTTCGTTATTGTTTATTAGATTATCAATCAGCTGTTGAAGACAGGAACCCTGATACTCAAAACATATTGCCCTTTACGTGTGAAGCAGACAAAGTGTGGTTTATGTAATTTCTAGATTGTTACTAAAAGTAAACAAAAAGAATAAAATATTGTACAGAATATTTCCCACCTCCTTGATTACTGTACTTACCGAAACCTTGATGATTTTTTTTTATTTCTTATTTTAATCATTTATTATAACTTTATTTTATTAAAAGATCATTAAATATACAAAACTACAAAAATTTTAAAGCACGTGATTCACGTTTCTTGTATGTTATGAATATGTAAAATATATCAACCATTATGAAACTGCAATATACAAAAACAAAGATGGCGGACATTACGATCGTGTGTGGACATTTTCTCAAGAATTTCAACCCCTCAGTTGTTTACCGTCTTATAAGACGACCCCCCTTCTCAAAAAATAAATTTTAAGGTAAAAAACCCCTGTCTTATATGCGGGGATTTACAGTACTAATATATTCTTGTC
The DNA here is from genome assembly GCA_029721355.1 of Tegillarca granosa. Taxonomy (NCBI): domain Eukaryota; kingdom Metazoa; phylum Mollusca; class Bivalvia; order Arcoida; family Arcidae; genus Tegillarca; species Tegillarca granosa. The sequence continues at coordinate 3,406,621 of CM056598.1, read as the reverse complement.
TCTTAAAATCTAAACCACTTGGCTGGGACTAAGTACAAACGTACTTGTCCTAAACAAACCCCTGGATCCAGGGGCTGAAGTACAGCCATACATCACATCATCTCTCATCATTAAAGGTTTAAATCCTTGTGTAAGAAGGTTTGTTAGTACAAGGATTTCTAAACCCCAGGTACAAAAGTACTTCCAGAAAGTATTTTGCTACAATTAAGACTTACAATTAACCACTAGACCTACCTAGAGTAATTTTTGGAATGATGACAGAGTCCTGTTATTGTGCTTGTCATAAGTGTGTCACGATGACATAGTCCTGTTATTGTGCTTGTCATAAGTGTGTCATGATGACATAGTCCTGTTATTGTGCTTGTCATAAGTGTGTCACAATGACATAGTCCTGTTATTGTGCTTGTCATAAGTGTGTCACCTACCACTTTTTGATTGTCAGGTAAAACATAAATTCAATATACTTGTCCAGGAATAGTAAATTTCTAACTTATTTTTTAAATAATTGACATAATTCACAAATATTTTGGTAGTCCCATAGAATTATTAATGATCCAGAAGAAGTCTGTTTGGCCTTATACTGTTTATCTGTTACTAGTAGATTGTGCACGTTTATGGTGGTGTTTTTTTCCTTCAAAAGTCAGGTCTTTTTTATGGAAGGGTTTGTTTAAAATGCCATTCATTAGCCAGACTACATGGTGGATGCTCACCTGCTTTGCAAGTTAGCTAAGGGGCTACATAAAAAGCTGAAAAAAACAGAAGTTGAAACCATTAGTGCTCATGTACTCATAACTTTTATTAAACAAATTAATGAAAAATGTTTTTACTAGCTCATAGAGGCATTAAATTGTTAATCTGTCTGTTCAACAATAACTTCTATACTACCATTAGGTTTTATTTGTCCATGCTTGGCAACATGTGGCCATCCATATCTTTATAATGGGCCCATAACTAGGGACACTTTCTTCTGAATAAGCTATACTTATAAAGTTACAGGAAGTTTCTTGTAGTAAGTGAACCCTTGATGAAGTCTAGTTGGTGAACCCTTGATGAAGTCCTTTTGGTGAAACCTTGATGAAGTCTCTAAAAACTGATGGTTTAAGAAAGTTATTAACACAAACTGTTGTACTATCAAAGATTTAATTTTTAACTCAATTTTTCATGACATGCATGAAAAAAAAAATTTTTACGTATTCACTCGCTTTTGAAGATAAAGGTTTTGTTGTCCACCAAGGGGTTTAAATGTACATTAGCATCAGTGTCATTCTCTGCATTGGATTCATTGTTTCTATTTCATGATTTCAATGATCACATCTTTCTGTTCTCAAAAATTCCATCATCACTGCAAACTGTTATCTTTGTTAGAAAAGTAAAGTTATTAGTCAATGGCAATTCATTATTAAATCTGTGTATTTTGAGCATACCTCATCCAATAATTAAAAAATTACCAAAGTAAAATCAAAATAAAACACTTTATGCCAAAATGTTCGATAAAAATCCCTTCGAAATCAAGATGGCAACTTTTGATCCACCTATGTGAAATCTTATGAAAGTAGTTTTGCTTTGAAATGTCAAATAGAAAGGAGAGAATCCATTATTCTAACCTGACTTTATGCGATCAAATTCTATCTTGGCATTTAAGTATAACACTATCATCATCGACATTAGTCAGTCTAAAAATAAACTATTGTTTCAAATTCTGTTTGAAATTTAAATTTGACACAGTAACAGATTGTATTTATGGAGATAATTATGGATAGTATATGTATATGATATGTATTTCAGTAAAATTGTTATATGCAACATATTTCTATTACTAACTTTTGCAATTGATAGACATGTTAAAGTAATGATGAAATAAAATCATGCATATAGCCAACAGCTAGAAATTTGACAATTTATCAAAAGTGATTGTCTTGTGTAAAGAAAAAGGCAATTTGTCTGTTAAGTTTTGAACCTTCAGAAACTAAATTACAAATGAAACAATATCCTAATGCTAGATGCTGTAATCTATTTATTATGCAGAGTATTTAGCAACTTGAAATTTGACACTGTATTCAGACTGTATAAAGGCTTAATTCTGTAACCTGTTTTGATTTGGGATTTACAGGATTGATTCAAAACTCAAATGATGTCACTATAAACAAGCAATCATTTTTATATTTGAAGTTTCAAGTGAAATGCTTAGGCCCAATTATAATGTCTGTTGTAGAGAGATGTTTTTTCCATTAATTTTCCTGACATTTCAAAATCACTTTCCAGAAAAACAAGAATATTTCAAGTACATTAAATCTCATTGGAAATATACAAAAATCTTTTTACATAAAACTCCAGCTCATATGGCCTTTATGCATCTACATGTATAATCAAATGCTTCACACCTTTTTTTTTGACAGGTAAATGTTTAAATTCAAAGAGATTTTAGAGACTTTTTTCACACTTTCATGTTTTTTTTAATTTGATATTTCAGTACTTGTTCCAATTGTACTATATAAAATTTAAAATATATATTTCTTCTATGTTTTTAAGGGTTAGAATTCCAGCCAAACATGTGTATTACTACCGATGTCCAGACCACAGGAAAAATTACGTCATGTCGTTTGCATTTTGTTTTGATAAAGAAGATGACATTTATCAGTTTTCATACTGTTATCCATACTCTTACACACGATTACAAAATTATTTAGACAATCTTGAAAAGAAAAACTATAACTTTTTTACACGGGAGCTGCTATGTTTGACTGTGGTATGTATTTATTTTATAGTACTTATAGCATTGTTATTAGATCATTTGAAAAAAATCTGGAGAGTCATTGCTGTTACTCTAGCATTTTCTCTCATACATACACTACATAACAATGTTAAAAATGTTATTTTTGATGCATTTGAGTAATGGTGTTTAACGTCCCAGTTAAGAATATTTCACTTATATCGAGACGTCACCAGCTATAGGCAAAAGTGTAGAAATTTTGCCTGTGTGTTGCGCTGATGGCATTATACAGCAGGGTTCTTTATCATGCCATGCCTGCCATGACACGGGACCTCATTTATTTTAGTTCCCATCTGAAAGAACCGTGACTTTCATTTTGTAATGCCAGGTGCTTGGCAAAAGAACAGTCACTACCAAGTTTCAAGTCTTATGTCAGACCCGGCCGGGGTTCGAACCCACAACCTTCCACTTAAGGAGCAAGCACTCTACCAACTGAGCTACCGCATTGGCATTTATTCTTAAGAGCTATTGTTGAAAAATCAGGGGTCTAGTGAATTATGTTTCCTTCTAAATACTCCTGATTTAAATCCAATCCGGTAGAAACTATCCTAGTTTATAACTGAAAAAAGAAAAGTGATTCTAAATTTTAAAAAAAAAGATAAATAAATAAAAAAATTAAAAATATTAAAAAATATAAAAGGATAATGGCTTGTTAAAATTCTTTAGTTCAAACAATATTACTTGGTTGCATTTTGTAGATTGCAAAAAAAACCAAATAACTGTGTAGTAAATTTTATTTCATTAAAAAGTGTTGTTCATTACAAAAAATAAAATCTGCTTTGATAATATTCACAAAAACACATAGATTTAAACCTTTAGCCCTGACCCACACCATTATGAAAGACATTGTAAGAAAACATCAAAAGTGAAAGTTCATTGTCAGTTTTTAACAGTCAAGAAACAGCAATGTAAGGTTGATATTGAAATTGAGATATTAAGCAAAAAGTAAAATCTGTATAAAATATTTTGGTATCTAAAATGGAATAAAAAAGTAAATAAGTAGAATACGTATATAGCTCTTCTCTTGAACAGTTTCATGAAATGTTTCTAAAATTTTGCATGCACATGCCTTTGACCCTTTTTTCTCATGGTATGAGTTGCCTTTTACTGTATCATTTTTCAGGAAAAGTTCAAGCTCATGCTAATATTTGGACACATAACGGTTCACTTTAAGACAACTAGAATATCATTTGATGAAGATCAAACTATCATTGGTTTACTTTTAAAGTTAATTAGTTGTAAATTTGAACTAAAATCATTAAAGTTGGTGTGTAAGAACTTCTGGCTGTGTGAATTTTAAGTAGAGTCAGTAAAGCTGGTGTGTAAGAACTTCTAGCTGTGTGAATTTTAACCAGAGTCAGTAAATCTGGTGTGTAAGAACTTCTACCTGTGTGAATTTTAACTAGAGTCAGTAAAGTTGGTGTGTAAGAACTTCTACCTGTGTGAATTTTAACTAGAGTCAGTAAAGCTGGTGTATAAGAACTTCTACCTGTGTGAATTTTAACTAGAGTCAGTAAAGCTGGTGTATAAGAACTTCTACCTGTGTGAATTTTAACTAGAGTCAGTAAAGCTGGTGTGTAAGAACTTCTACCTGTGTGAATTTTAACTAGAGTCAGTAAAGTTGGTGTGTAAGAACTTCTGGCTGTGTCAATTTTAAGTAGAGTCAGTAATGCTGGTGTGTAAGAACTTATGGCTGTGTGAATTTTAACCAGAGTCAGTAAAGTTGGTGTAAAAGAACTTCTGGCTATGTGAATTTTAACCAGAGTCAGTAAAGTTGGTGTATAAGAACTTTTGGCTGTGTCAATTTTAAGTAGAGTCAGTAAAGCTGGTGTATAAGAACTTCTACCTGTGTGAATTTTAACTAGAGTCAGTAAAGTTGGTGTGTAAGAACTTCTAGCTGTGTGAATTTTAACTAGAGTCAGTAATGCTGGTGTATAAGAACTTCTACCTGTGTGAATTTTAACTAGAGTCAGTAAAGCTGGTGTATAAGAACTTCTACCTGTGTGAATTTTAACTAGAGTCAGTAAAGCTGGTGTATAAGAACTTCTACCTGTGTGAATTTTAACTAGAGTCAGTAAAGCTGGTGTATAAGAACTTCTACCTGTGTGAATTTTAACTAGAGTCAGTAAAGCTGGTGTATAAGAACTTCTACCTGTGTGAATTTTAACTAGAGTCAGTAATGCTGGTGTATAAGAACTTCTACCTGTGTGAATTTTAACTAGAGTCAGTAAAGCTGGTGTATAAGAACTTCTGGCTGTGTGAATTTTAACCAGAGTCAGTAAAGTTGGTGTGTAAGAACTTCTGGCTGTGTCAATTTTAACCAGAGTCAGTAAAGTTGGTGTGTAAGAACTTCTAGCTGTGTCAATTTTAACTAGAGTCAGTAAAGTTGGTGTTTAAGAACTTTTGGCTGTGTCAATTTTAACTAGAGTCAGTAAAGTTGGTGTGTAAGAACTTCTAGCTGTGTCAATTTTAACTAGAGTCAGTAAAGTTGGTGTGTAAGAACTTCTAGCTGTGTCAATTTTAACTAGAGTCAGTAAAGTTGGTGTGTAAGAACTTCTAGCTGTGTCAATTTTAACTAGAGTCAGTAAAGTTGGTGTGTAAGAACTTCTAGCTGTGTCAATTTTAACCAGAGTCAGTAAAGTTGGTGTGTAAGAACTTCTAGCTGTGTCAATTTTAACTAGAGTCAGTAAAGTTGGTGTGTAAGAACTTCTAGCTGTGTCAATTTTAACTAGAGTCAGTAAAGTTGGTGTGTAAGAACTTCTAGCTGTGTCAATTTTAACTAAAGTCAGTAAAGTTGGTGTGTAAGAACTTCTAGCTGTGTGAATTTTAACCAGAGTCAGTAAAGTTGGTGTGTAAGACCTTCTAGCTGTGTGAATTTTAACTAGAGTCAGTAAAGTTGGTGTGTAAGAACTTCTGGCTGTGTGAATTTTAACTAAAGTCAGTAAAGTTGGTGTGTAAGAACTTCTAGCTGTGTGAATTTTAACTAAAGTCAGTAAAGTTGGTGTGTAAGAACTTCTAGCTGTGTGAATTTTAACTAAAGTCAGTAAAGTTGGTGTGTAAGAACTTCTGGCTGTGTCAATTTTAACCAGAGTCAGTAAAGTTGGTGTGTAAGAACTTCTAGCTGTGTCAATTTTAACTAGAGTCAGTAAAGTTGGTGTGTAAGAACTTCTAGCTGTGTGAATTTTAACTAAAGTCAGTAAAGCTGGTGTGTAAGAACTTCTAGCTGTGTCAATTTTAACTAGAGTCAGTAAAGTTGGTGTGTAAGAACTTCTAGCTGTGTCAATTTTAACTTGAGTCAGTAAAGCTGGTTTATAAGAACTTCTACCTGTGTGAATTTTAACTAGAGTCAGTAAAGCTGGTGTATAAGAACTTCTACCTGTGTGAATTTTAACTAGAGTCAGTAATGCTGGTGTGTAAGAACTTCTGGCTGTGTGAATTTTAAGTAGAGTCAGTAATGCTGGTGTGTAAGAACTTCTACCTGTGTGAATTTTAACTAGAGTCAGTAAAGCTTGTGTGTAAGAACTTCTAGCTGTGTGAATTTTAACTTGAGTCAGTAATGCTGGTGTGTAAGAACTTCTGGCTGTGTGAATTTTAAGTAGAGTCAGTAAAGCTGGTGTGTTAGAACTTCTTGCTGTGCGAATTTTAACTAGTGTCAGTAAAGTTGGTGTGTAAGAACTTCTACCTGTGTGAATTTTAACTAGAGTCAGTAAAGCTGGTGTATAAGAACTTCTACCTGTGTGAATTTTAACTAGAGTCAGTAAAGTTGGTGTGTAAGAACTTCTACCTGTGTGAATTTTAACTAGAGTCAGTAAAGTTGGTGTGTAAGAACTTCTACCTGTGTGAATTTTAACTAGTGTCAGTAAAGCTGGTGTATAAGAACTTCTAGCTGTGTGAATTTTAACTATAGTCAGTAAAGTTGGTGTGTAAGAACTTCTACCTGTGTGAATTTTAACTAGAGTCAGTAAAGTTGGTGTGTAAGAACTTCTACCTGTGTGAATTTTAACTAGAGTCAGTAAAGCTGGTGTGTAAGAACTTCTACCTGTGTGAATTTTAACTAGAGTCAGTAAAGTTGGTGTGTAAGAACTTCTACCTGTGTGAATTTTAACTAGAGTCAGTAAAGTTGGTGTGTAAGAACTTCTACCTGTGTGAATTTTAACTAGTGTCAGTAAAGCTGGTGTGTAAGAACTTCTACCTGTGTGAATTTTAACTAGAGTCAGTAAAGCTGGTGTGTAAGAACTTCTACCTGTGTGAATTTTAACTAGAGTCAGTAAAGTTGGTGTGTAAGAACTTCTAGCTGTGTGAATTTTAACTAGAGTCAGTAAAGTTGGTGTGTAAGAACTTCTACCTGTGTGAATTTTAACTAGAGTCAGTAAAGTTGGTGTATAAGAACTTCTACCTGTGTGAATTTTAACTAGAGTCAGTAAAGTTGGTGTGTAAGAACTTCTACCTGTGTGAATTTTAACTAGAGTCAGTAAAGCTGGTGTATAAGAACTTCTACCTGTGTGAATTTTAACTAGAGTCAGTAAAGCTGGTGTGTAAGAACTTCTACCTGTGTGAATTTTAACTAGAGTCAGTAAAGTTGGTGTGTAAGAACTTCTACCTGTGTGAATTTTAACTAGAGTCAGTAAAGTTGGTGTATAAGAACTTCTACCTGTGTGAATTTTAACTAGAGTCAGTAAAGTTGGTGTGTAAGAAATTCTACCTGTGTGAATTTTAACTAGAGTCAGTAAAGCTGGTGTATAAGAACTTCTACCTGTGTGAATTTTAACTAGAGTCAGTAAAGTTGGTGTGTAAGAACTTCTACCTGTGTGAATTTTAACTAGAGTCAGTAAAGCTGGTGTGTAAGAACTTCTAGCTGTGTGAATTTTAACTAGAGTCAGTAAAGCTGGTGTATAAGAACTTCTACCTGTGTGAATTTTAACTAGAGTCAGTAAAGCTGGTGGGTAAGAACTTCTAGCTGTGTGAATTTTAATTAGAGTCAGTAAAGCTGGTGTGTAAGAACTTCTACCTGTGTGAATTTTAACTAGAGTCAGTAAAGCTGGTGTATAAGAACTTCTACCTGTGTGAATTTTAACTAGAGTCAGTAAAGTTGGTGTGTAAGAACTTCTACCTGTGTGAATTTTAACTAGAGTCAGTAATGCTGGTGTGTAAGAACTTCTGGCTGTGTGAATTTTAACTAGAGTCAGTAATGCTGGTGTGTAAGAACTTCTAGCTGTGTGAATTTTAACTAGTGTCAGTAAAGCTGGTGTATAAGAACTTCTACCTGTGTGAATTTTAACTAGTGTCAGTAAAGCTGGTGTATAAGAACTTCTGGCTGTGAGAATTTTAACTAGAGTCAGTAATGCTGGTGTGTAAGAACTTCTGGCTGTGTGAATTTTAACTAGAGTCAGTAAAGTTGGTGTGTAAGAACTTCTGGCTGTGTGAATTTTAACTAGAGTCAGTAAAGTTGGTGTGTAAGAACTTCTGGCTGTGTGTATTTTAACTAGAGTCAGTAAAGTTGGTGTGTAAGAACTTCTGGCTGTGTGAATTTTAACTAGAGTCAGTAAAGTTGGTGTGTAAGAACTTCTGGCTGTGTGAATTTTAACTAGAGTCAGTAAAGTTGGTGTGTAAGAACTTCTGGCTGTGTGAATTTTAACTAGAGTCAGTAATGCTGGTGTGTAAGAACTTCTACCTGTGTGAATTTTAACTAGAGTCAGTAAAGTTGGTGTGTAAGAACTTCTACCTGTGTGAATTTTAACTAGAGTCAGTAAAGTTGGTGTGTAAGAACTTCTACCTGTGTGAATTTTAACTAGAGTCAGTAAAGCTGGTGTATAAGAACTTCTACCTGTGTGAATTTTAACTAGAGTCAGTAAAGTTGGTGTGTAAGAACTTCTACCTGTGTGAATTTTAACTAGAGTCAGTAAAGTTGGTGTGTAAGAACTTCTACCTGTGTGAATTTTAACTAGAGTCAGTAAAGCTGGTGTATAAGAACTTCTACCTGTGTGAATTTTAACTAGAGTCAGTAAAGCTGGTGTATAAGAACTTCTACCTGTGTGAATTTTAACTAGAGTCAGTAAAGTTGGTGTGTAAGAACTTCTACCTGTGTGAATTTTAACTAGAGTCAGTAAAGTTGGTGTGTAAGAACTTCTACCTGTGTGAATTTTAACTAGAGTCAGTAAAGTTGGTGTATAAGAACTTCTACCTGTGTGAATTTTAACTAGAGTCAGTAAAGTTGGTGTGTAAGAACTTCTACCTGTGTGAATTTTAACTAGAGTCAGTAAAGCTGGTGTATAAGAACTTCTACCTGTGTGAATTTTAACTAGAGTCAGTAAAGTTGGTGTGTAAGAACTTCTACCTGTGTGAATTTTAACTAGAGTCAGTAAAGCTGGTGTGTAAGAACTTCTAGCTGTGTGAATTTTAACTAGAGTCAGTAAAGCTGGTGTATAAGAACTTCTACCTGTGTGAATTTTAACTAGAGTCAGTAAAGCTGGTGGGTAAGAACTTCTAGCTGTGTGAATTTTAATTAGAGTCAGTAAAGCTGGTGTGTAAGAACTTCTACCTGTGTGAATTTTAACTAGAGTCAGTAAAGCTGGTGTATAAGAACTTCTACCTGTGTGAATTTTAACTAGAGTCAGTAAAGTTGGTGTGTAAGAACTTCTACCTGTGTGAATTTTAACTAGAGTCAGTAATGCTGGTGTGTAAGAACTTCTGGCTGTGTGAATTTTAACTAGAGTCAGTAATGCTGGTGTGTAAGAACTTCTAGCTGTGTGAATTTTAACTAGTGTCAGTAAAGCTGGTGTATAAGAACTTCTACCTGTGTGAATTTTAACTAGTGTCAGTAAAGCTGGTGTATAAGAACTTCTGGCTGTGAGAATTTTAACTAGAGTCAGTAATGCTGGTGTGTAAGAACTTCTGGCTGTGTGAATTTTAACTAGAGTCAGTAAAGTTGGTGTGTAAGAACTTCTGGCTGTGTGAATTTTAACTAGAGTCAGTAAAGTTGGTGTGTAAGAACTTCTGGCTGTGTGTATTTTAACTAGAGTCAGTAAAGTTGGTGTGTAAGAACTTCTGGCTGTGTGAATTTTAACTAGAGTCAGTAAAGTTGGTGTGTAAGAACTTCTGGCTGTGTGAATTTTAACTAGAGTCATTAAAGTTGGTGTGTAAGAACTTCTGGCTGTGTGAATTTTAACTAGAGTCAGTAATGCTGGTGTGTAAGAACTTCTACCTGTGTGAATTTTAACTAGAGTCAGTAAAGCTGGTGTATAAGAACTTCTACCTGTGTGAATTTTAACTAGAGTCAGTAAAGCTGGTGTATAAGAACTTCTACCTGTGTGAATTTTAACTAGAGTCAGTAAAGTTGGTGTGTAAGAACTTCTACCTGTGTGAATTTTAACTAGAGTCAGTAAAGCTGGTGTATAAGAACTTCTACCTGTGTGAATTTTAACTAGAGTCAGTAAAGTTGGTGTGTAAGAACTTCTACCTGTGTGAATTTTAACTAGAGTCAGTAAAGTTGGTGTGTAAGAACTTCTACCTGTGTGAATTTTAACTAGAGTCAGTAAAGTTGGTGTATAAGAACTTCTACCTGTGTGAATTTTAACTAGAGTCAGTAAAGTTGGTGTATAAGAACTTCTACCTGTGTGAATTTTAACTAGAGTCAGTAAAGCTGGTGTATAAGAACTTCTACCTGTGTGAATTTTAACTAGAGTCAGTAAAGCTGGTGTGTAAGAACTTCTACCTGTGTGAATTTTAACTAGAGTCAGTAAAGCTGGTGTGTAAGAACTTCTAGCTGTGTGAATTTTAACTAGAGTCAGTAAAGCTGGTGTATAAGAACTTCTACCTGTGTGAATTTTAACTAGAGTCAGTAAAGCTGGTGGGTAAGAACTTCTAGCTGTGTGAATTTTAATTAGAGTCAGTAAAGCTGGTGTGTAAGAACTTCTACCTGTGTGAATTTTAACTAGAGTCAGTAAAGCTGGTGTATAAGAACTTCTACCTGTGTGAATTTTAACTAGAGTCAGTAAAGTTGGTGTGTAAGAACTTCTACCTGTGTGAATTTTAACTAGAGTCAGTAATGCTGGTGTGTAAGAACTTCTGGCTGTGTGAATTTTAACTAGAGTCAGTAATGCTGGTGTGTAAGAACTTCTAGCTGTGTGAATTTTAACTAGTGTCAGTAAAGCTGGTGTATAAGAACTTCTACCTGTGTGAATTTTAACTAGTGTCAGTAAAGCTGGTGTATAAGAACTTCTGGCTGTGAGAATTTTAACTAGAGCCAGTAATGCTGGTGTGTAAGAACTTCTGGCTGTGTGAATTTTAACTAGAGTCAGTAAAGTTGGTGTGTAAGAACTTCTGGCTGTGTGAATTTTAACTAGAGCCAGTAAAGTTGGTGTGTAAGAACTTCTGGCTGTGTGTATTTTAACTAGAGTCAGTAAAGTTGGTGTGTAAGAACTTCTGGCTGTGTGAATTTTAACTAGAGTCAGTAAAGTTGGTGTGTAAGAACTTCTGGCTGTGTGAATTTTAACTAGAGTCAGTAAAGTTGGTGTGTAAGAACTTCTGGCTGTGTGAATTTTAACTAGAGTCAGTAATGCTGGTGTGTAAGAACTTCTACCTGTGTGAATTTTAACTAGAGTCAGTAAAGCTGGTATATAAGAACTTCTACCTGTGTGAATTTTAACTAGAGTCAGTAAAGTTGGTGTGTAAGAACTTCTACCTGTGTGAATTTTAACTAGAGTCAGTAAAGCTGGTGTGTAAGAACTTCTACCTGTGTGAATTTTAACTAGAGTCAGTAAAGTTGGTGTATAAGAACTTCTACCTGTGTGAATTTTAACTAGAGTCAGTAAAGTTGGTGTGTAAGAACTTCTACCTGTGTGAATTTTAACTAGAGTCAGTAAAGCTGGTGTGTAAGAACTCTACTGTGTGGAATTTAACTAGAGTCAGTAAAGCTTGGTGTGTAAGAACTTCTACCTGTGTGAATTTTAACTAGAGTCAGTAATGCTGGGTGTGTAAGAACTTCTGGCTATGTGAATTTTAACTAGAGTCAGTAAAGCTGGTGTGTAAGAACTTCTACCTGTGTGATTTTAACTAGAGTCAGTAAAGCTGGTGTATAAGAACTTCTACCTGTGTGAATTTTAACTAGAGTCAGTAATGCTGGTGTGTAAGAACTTCTGGCTGTGTGAATTTTAAGTAGAGTCAGTAATGCTGGTGTGTAAGAACTTCTAGCTGTGTGAATTTTAAGTAGAGTCAGTAAAGCTGGTGTGTTAGACTTCTACCTGTGTGAATTTTAACAAGAGTCAGTAAAGCTGGTGTAAAAGAACTTCTATCTGTGTGAATTTTAACTAGAGTCAGTAAAGTTGGTGTGTAAGAACTTCTACCTGTGTGAATTTTAACTAGAGTCAGTAAAGCTGGTGTGTAAGAACTTCTACCTGTGTGAATTTTAACTAGAGTCAGTAAAGCTGGTGTGTAAGAACTTCTACCTGTGTGAATTTTAACAAGAGTCAGTAAAGTTGGTGTGTAAGAACTTCTACCTGTGTGAATTTTAACTAGAGTCAGTAAAGCTGGTGTGTAAGAACTTCTACCTGTGTGAATTTTAACTAGAGTCAGTAAAGCTGGTGTGTAAGAACTTCTACCTGTGTGAATTTTAACAAGAGTCAGTAAAGTTGGTGTGTAAGAACTTCTACCTGTGTGAATTTTAACTAGAGTCAGTAAAGCTGGTGTGTAAGAACTTCTACCTGTGTGAATTTTAACTAGAGTCAGTAAAGCTGGTGTGTAAGAACTTCTACCTGTGTGAATTTTAACAAGAGTCAGTAAAGTTGGTGTGTAAGAACTTCTACCTGTGTGAATTTTAACTAGAGTCAGTAAAGCTGGTGTGTAAGAACTTCTACCTGTGTGAATTTTAACTAGAGTCAGTAAAGCTGGTGTGTAAGAACTTCTACCTGTGTGAATTTTAACTAGAGTCAGTAAAGTTGGTGTGTAAGAACTTCTACCTGTGTGAATTTTAACTAGAGTCAGTAAAGCTGGTGTATAAGAACTTCTACCTATGTGAATTTTAACTAGAGTCAGTAAAGTTGGTGTGTAAGAACTTCTACCTGTGTGAATTTTAACTAGAGTCAGTAAAGCTGGTGTGTAAGAACTTCTGGCTATGTGAATTTTAACTAGAGTCAGTAAAGTTGGTGTGTAAGAACTTCTAGCTGTGTGAATTTTAACTAGAGTCAGTAAAGTTGGTGTGTAAGAACTTCTGGCTGTGTGAATTTTAACTAGAGTCAGTAATGCTGGTGTGTAAGAACTTCTGGCTGTGTGAATTTTAACTAGAGTCAGTAATGCTGGTGTGTAAGAACTTCTAGCTGTGTGAATTTTAACTAGTGTCAGTAAAGCTGGTGTATAAGAACTTCTACCTGTGTCAATTTTAACTAGAGTCAGTAAAATTGGTGTATAAGAACTTCTAGCTGTGAGAATTTTAACTATAGTCAGAAAAGCTGGTGTATAAGAACTTCTAGCTGTGATTGCCTTTATAGTGTATTTCATCACATGCAGATTAATTTTATAATATAAATGAATGTGATTTTCTTCTATATAGTATGGTTTCAGTTACATTTATAAGGTGTTAAAATCTCTTTATATAACTCTCTTTATAACTTTCTTTTTTATGATTATTGCACCATAAACATGACTCAATCACTTAAATAAGTTTATAACAATGATTACATCAATAGAGCCAACATTGCATGAAAACCATTAGAAATCTGAAATATCATTAATGTTAGATCAATGACATCAAGGGAAATAATTTCTAAATTTTCTAACTCAGCTGGCATAAGACTAGTTTATGTTGCAGCAAGTGTATGTGTTTGTCCACATTGTGAGCACTGTTTTGTTTTTTAGCTCCACTGGCTATGGCCAGCTTAAAGCATTGCAAATCATCCTTGAGTACATGTGTGTATAAATTTTGATCTTCTCTGAAATAACTAAGCCAAAAAGAATTATATTTGATGTAGATTTTACTGTAAGGCAATCCATGTCAATTTTTTGTCATTCTCCTGCTCTCGATCATGTCATGGGGAAAGATTTAATTTCTTATATGTATAGTTAATGACAAGGATTTTCATATTTCTTGAAATGTTGAAATGCCCTTGGAAATGAGGTCTACATAACTATGTTATGAGTTACTGAGATTTTGCACTATTTTGCCTATTTTAAAGATATTTCACAGCAAAGTTTCAAAGTTTTATGACATAGTTTTTCAATATGTATCCAGAAATAAATGTCAGGTCATGCAGTAAATGACAAGATTCACAAAATATATAATTAAATTGTGTTTAAGGTGCAAAATACATTCAAAATGAGGCTAAGATCAAAGATCAAGAGCATGGCATGACTTACATGAGTGTCATAAAAATGTGGTCAAATTAATGGCCACGTTATTTTTTTATAATATTGAATATTAATTAAGCTGTATTCACATTTTTCAGCATGTAACATATTATAGAAACATTTTATAACTGGATATTACCAGTAATTTACTTTAAAAAAATTTTCATGTGCATGTCATATTGGTACCTAGTGTTTCTGTGTTCAGGTAAGTGGCAAAGGTTCCTAAGTGTTGTTATTTTATTGATTATTTTGCATTTTTTTCAGCAACAGAGACGACTTGACATGATAACCATTACAAATCCAGATAACCTGGATCCAGAAGAAACAAAACGTATTGTGTTTATAACTGCCAGAGTTCACCCAGGTGAAACACCTGCATCTTATGTGTGTCAAGGTAAGTTACATCACTTAGGTAAAAACACTGAAACACCTGCATCTTATGTCTGTCAAGGTAAGTTACCATAATTCACTTAAATAAAAACACTGAAACACCTGCATCTTATGTGTGTCAAGGTAAGTTACCACAATTCACTTAGGTAAAACACTGAAACACCTGCATCTTATGTGTGTCAAGGTAAGTTACCACAATTCACTTAGGTAAAACACTGAAACACCTGCATCTTATGTGTGTCAAGATAAGTTACCACAATTCACTTAGGTAAATCACTGAAACACCTGCATCTTATGTGTGTCAAGATAAGTTACAACAATTCACTTAGGTAAAAACACTGAAACACCTGCATCTTATGTGTGTCGAGGTATGTTACCACAATTCACTTAGGTAAAAACACTTAAACACCTGCATCTTATGTGTGTCGAGGTATGTTACCACAATTCACTTGGGTAAAAACACTGAAACACCTGCATCTTATGTGTGTCAAAGTATGTTACCACAATTCAGTTACGTAAAAACACAAGCTTCTATGTTTGTCAAGGTAAATGCTGCCAGAATTGTCTTACCTATTTAAAATTACTATTTGTTTTAAAACTAGTACATGTACTACCTGAGAGTGTACAGGTTGAAATGCCTGCATTTTGATTGTCAAGTTAAGCAATGTCGAAGTTCATCTGGATAAAACACTTTCTTTTAATGGTTACAAAGGTGAGTACTGTCAAGAGATAATTTAGGTGAAAAGCCTGGACTATATGTCCATTTAGATTATCATTCCCTTGTCAAACTAAGTTTCTTTTAGCTCTTTTTATTTTCTTCAGAACTACTGGTCCAAATTTGATGAAACTTGATGATTATTATGCCAGAGTAAAGAACCTTTAGATTTTTAGAGGCCAAGGTCAAATGTTTAAGAATAGTAAAATTGTTAATTATCTGAAAAACTATTAATTTTTAGCATATGCTTGTATATTAAAACATTGTAGGTATTTGAATAACAATTATTTTCATAAAAAATTAGATGTCAAAGCCTAAGGTCACAGATACATGAGAATTATAACAGAAATGGTTAATTTTTGGAAACTTTTTGTAAAGGCATTTTTATTTATGTAATGGCCTATTTTACTTCTGCAGAAGATTAATATATTCTCAGGTGAGTGTTAAGACCCTTGGACCTATTGTTTTGTTTTGTTTATTATTTGTCAACTCTATAACAATTTTATTTTTGGTACCTATTTAAAGTATTAAACTAAAACATGGGGTATTTAAAGGTATAAATAAATTATATATAAATATAGATCATTTGTGTTATTGCAGTTCACCAGTGCACAATCTAATACCCCATAACATTTGTGAGATAATTAATACGGCTCACCACTGCATAACCTGATAATCCATAACATTTGATTAAAACTATTATTTACTCAGTATTAGGAGTGCAATGAAATGTTTTTCCTGTAAAATTGCTTTATTCTGAGAATATGTATTAAATGTTATGGGGTATTGGTATGGCGGAGAACCCACATTCAAGATCTCTTTTGCTTACTTATAGATATTGAACAAGTTTTAACATATAATTTATATTTTCAGTTTTGTTTTGAAGGTTTTTTAACTAGTGTCAGTGTTTATTTATTTTGTATTTTTTTTAACTTCAGGTATTATTGATTTCCTAATTAGCAACCATCCCATCGCCAAGACATTACGAGAACACATTGTATTTAAAATTGTACCAATGCTTAATCCTGATGGAGTCTACCTTGGAAATTACAGGTATTATAAACAATTACTTCATTATTTCTACCAAGTACAGATTTTTATCTAACCAGCTAATAAACTGAGGAAATAACCATTTTAGAATGTAAAAAAGACTCAGTATAATTAACATCCTTAAACATACTTGTCATTACAATGAAACAACAATCTAGAAAAATGACCTTGGTTGTTTTAATTCTTCTTATTATTTTATTATTATTTTTTTTTTTTAATTTTTAAAATTTTTATTTATTCATTTATATATTTTAGACTGTCTTGAAAAAATTAAAAAATGAACAGACTTTTTTTTTTGGGGGGGGGGGGTATTTTTACACTCAAATAACTAAAGCAAACAAATTATTTGTTGCTGGACAAATGTAAACTGTAGGATTTACTTTTAAAACATATTAATTTGATGGTTTTCAGGAATTTGTCTTAAATATTCAAGACTAGAGTATTACACATTATTATATCTGTCAAAAGTTATAACTACCAGTACAATAAGAGAGATTTATAAATCAAGCTTTTTTTAAAACAGTAAATGCCTGAAATAATGTTTAAATGCCTTTGCTTCTCCAAACAAAACACCATTATTTTATTAAACAATCACATTAACAAACTGAAGGAAGCCAAACTAGGTAAATAGAGATGGTCAACAGTCACTGATCTTTACCAAGCAAGCTTCACCTTGCTGAGGAATAAGACCAGCTATATAGTCATCAGACTGTCATAGCAAAAATATAATGTTAAATCACTGAATGCCATAAACCAGGTTCTATAATGGTGTTAAAAAATTACATAAAAATGAGGCATACTGGTTGGGGCCTCTTGCATTCAGCAGTTACATTTCAGGTAACTTCAAAAATGGAAAATTCACAATTGTCAATAAACAAATAATGGCTAACTTGTCATGTTATATTAATGCCAATATTGATAATATATTGAAACAAAGCTGTGATCTGATTGGAGGAGAATACAACAGTAAACTATTGAGTTGAATTGATTAATGGTGTTTTATGCCCCAATTAAGAATTTTTCACTTACATTGAGGTGGTTGGTTCTGGGATGGTGCGGAAAACAGAGTGTCTGGGGAAAACAATTGTCCTTCAGCAAGTGAACTGACAAACTTTCTTACACTAGGGTCTGCCTGACTGGGATAGGTGGTGAGTCAGAACAGTCAGAATTTTCTACAAGTGCTCTCTGAAGATTTACGACTTATGATCTTATATATGGTTATCTTATATAGCTTAAAAAAAACTAGAAATATGAAAAATAGATATGATCAAAATAAGGACTGTGTTTGAATAAGAAATTAAGATAAAATTGAATACATGGACAAATGAAGAAACTATTTGAGTAAGAAATGAACTGATATAAATATTTTTTCTTTATTCTGTGTTAACTGTCAATTTTTATATATGTTATTGCTGTAAAATAAAGTTAGTCAAATAAATAAGATTTGGTAGCAGCCAATATCAATAAAAATAATTGTCTTCTAGACTGATCATCTGCCTTTTATATTTATTAGATCGTAGAAATTTTATTGAATATATTTTATGATATATCGTAAGATTGCTAGAGTTCATTTTATGACTCTATATTCCCAGACCACTCTAAAGCTTTTCTTATGTCCAATTTTCTTTGATTGAGTTAACTTTGATTTTTTAGAACACAAATAGATCTATTTAAATAAGAACCATTTCATGGAATTATTAGGACTTCCATGAAAAATTATTTTTCCTTCATAATAGGAAAGAGTTACTAGTTATTATATGTCTTCATTACCTTCTTGTTGATAAAGGCATGGTAAATTTCTAAATTCAGTTTATACTTTATCTGTTTCCAGCAGGGCCCAATTGTTCAAAGTTTAGTTAATTTACAATATTCAGTGATCAAAAGTCAGTTTGTCCCAGTTGGCCCTAGTTTTTTTCTTTGCAGAATCTATTGTCATTCTCGCATAAACATGTATTCTTTCTGCAGACTTTATTGTTTACATACACTGTAGAACTTGTGCACATGCTCCAAGCTAATAAATTACATTTTCGTGAGTTGCTCCAAGCTTTTAGGATATCTATTTATTTTGGGCTAATGAGAGTGAATTTAAGAAAATGAATCACACAGATCTTAATAACAACTAATTTATATTGATAAAAATTTTAGAATTTTTTTTCAAAAATGGATAACCTTAATGCAGCTAGAAATGTTAACTGAAGGATAATTAATGTTTTATCTCAAATGGCTATAGCTAGCTGAACATATGTAACAGTAAAGTGTGTGTGTGTGTGTGTGTGTGTGTGTGTGTGTGTGTGTGTGTGTGTTTGTGTGCATAAATTTGATCTGATGAAACCATTGAGCTAATTGGAATCATATACATGTACTATATAAAATATGTATATTATACAAGTGAATTCTTTTAAAATGATGTTCATTGTCAATATGAATGCAAAAACTTTGCAAGCAAACTGAATAACTGTGGCAGCCATGTTTGTTTACCAACGATAATGTAGTTTCGGATTGTGTATTGCATTTTATATGTATTCATACACAGAGTGACAAGGTTTTTGTCATTCATAGTGGATATGAACACATAGGCTCTCAAGCTTTCAGAAATGGGAATTTCCCAAGGCAAAAGAAAATATTTGATAATAATCTTTGGTTTGATTGGAGATACTTATGGAATTGCATACAGTCGGATTAATTTTAATTAGCAGTGACACATAAACACTGCAAGAAAAATTTAAACAAATGGTAAAATTACAATAAAATAATAATCAATTTCTGTTTATTTTATTTTTATTTTATGACAACCTTTGTGCTTGTTGTTGCTGCTGAGGGGTTTATCAGGGCATCTCATAATATTCCTTAAGATATGGGCTAATGTTGCAGAAAACCATTTACATTTCAAAATCTGGAAATAATGTCAATTCAATGGAAATATTATTGATCTGGTACATTGGCAATCTTGATCAACTAAATGTTTAGTATCATAACTAGACATCTTGCATTGTTCTTTTAAAACTTAAGAAGTATTTCTAGAAATATAACTTTAATTGATGATTGTTATTTCAGATGTTCATTGATGGGTTTTGATTTAAACAGACATTGGCAAGAACCATCTCCTTGGGCACATCCAACATTATATGCCACAAAAAATGCTTTAATGGAATTCGACAGAAGTGATGCAAGTGTTTTATTATATTTAAATCATTTTAATTTTACATGTTTTGGTTTAGAATACATAATCCAATTTCTTAAATAATTTTTTTTCTTATAAATTTGTCAAAAACATCACAAATTCATGACAGACTTCATAACAGAAACCTTTCATTCAAGCAGATAGAATTCAAGATCAAGTTTTAAGTGAAAGAAATGTATCCCAATCATACAAGTTATATGTTAGTGTAATTTCAAATATTGTACCAGTGTCTTGAAAAAATAATAATAAAAAATAAATTTGGGATACATTCATTTTACGTCGAGCCTGGCATTGCCATAAGCGAGATCTAGGTGTTATTTTTCCAGTGTCATTGGCGGCATGTCAAAATGTGAAAGTTTATGTTAAAGTAATTTTTTCACTAAATCAAAAACTAACCAGGCGAGACATTTAAATCCGTGGAAGTCTTGATTTCAAAAAAGATTTTCTTTAGTTAATTTAAAAAAGTTTTTCTTTAGTTAAGAGCTATCTTGGTAGATAAAGCAATAGATCTTTTAACCAAGACCTTGAATTCAACTTTCTTTTTTTTTTTTTTTTTTTTTTTTTTTTTTTTTTTTTTTTTTTATCATAGGCAATGGATAATTAAAAAGAACCCACTTGGCTTAAATACAGATATAATTGAGATAATCTGGAGTTAAAATGCTAACACCTACGATAGTATAAATAAAAAATAGTCTTAATTGTTTTACAGAAATACATAGTGGATTTCTACATAGATCTTCATGCTCACTCTACATTAATGAATGGCTTTATGTATGGTAATACATATGATGATATTGACAGATATGAAAGACAGTCAGTTTTTCCTAAACTTCTGTGTGCAAATGCTGAGGATTTCTCACTAGCCAATACAAACTTTAACAAAGATGCTGTCAAAGCTGGAACAGGAAGAAGGTGAGTTATAACTTTTTCAGCAAACAATCATTTACTGCCTCAGTGGCTCAGTGGTAGAACATTGGTCTTGAGAACTAGAGGCTTGTGGTTTCAAACCCTGGTCAGTCAAACATAAGATGTTACAATATAAGATACTGCTTACGCACCTTGTACTGCAGGAAGAGAACAGAGTAGTGACTGGTTCACCTGGTGTTAAGATGATAGGGAGTGGTATGCACTTGTTGCATACTGACTTGGTCAGCTAGCAACTTACCAAAAAGTCACTCTAAGTGTGCTCAAGTACAAAATACACATTTGCACATCTCGTACATACATGACCTTGTTCTCTATGGTTTGACTGTATTTAATGATAAGATTCTAAAAATGGTACGTGACACAGCATATTCTTGTTGCAAATAGCTGAAAAAATTGCCGATACAACATAAACATTTTGTAGATACAATTCAGTTCTGATTATGAAACCTCTTAATAAGGCACCTGCTAGAACCAGTAAAATTATATTTGTGATGTTATCTTACATTTGACTACTCTTGAAGAACAAGGGCATATAAACAACAGTTACACTTCAATAAACTGCATAAGACTATGTTTGAGTTTTACTTAATGGATTTGGAGTTTTTCAAAACAAAGTGGTGATGTTGTATGTAGTTTAAATTATATAAATCATATAAGAAAAAACAGTGTTTCCAGTCACCAAGTCTGCTGTGTATGTAGGGTATTTGTGAAAGCTGTGTTCTGGTCACCAAAGTTCAACTTTATATGTAGGATGTTTGTGAAAGCTGTGTTCTGGTCACCAAGGTTCTGCTGTATGTGTAGGGTATTTGTGAAAGCAGTGTTCTGGTCACCAAGGTTCTGCCGTTTATGTGGGGTATTTGTGAAAACAGTGTTCCAGTCGCCAAGGTTCTACTTTATATGTAGGGTATTTGTGAAAGCAGTGTTCTCGTCACCAAGGTTCTACTTAATATGTTGGGTGTTTGTGAAAGCAGTGTTCTCGTCACCAAGGTTCAACAGGGTGTATGTGAAAGTTGTGTTCTGGTCATCAAGGTTTAACTTTATATGTAGGTTGTTTGTGAAAGCTGTGTTCTGGTCACTAAGGCTCTGCTGTATATGTAGGGTAATTTGTGAAAGCAGTGTTCTCGTCACCAAAGTTCTACTGTTTATGTAGGGTATTTGTGAAAGCAGTTTGTGGTCACCAAAGTTCTACTGTATATGTAGGGTATTTGTGAAAGCAGTGTTCTGGTCACCAAGGCTCTGCTGTATATGCAGGGTATTTGTGAAAGCAGTGTTGTGGTCATCAAAGTTCTACTGTATATGTAGAGTATTTGTGAAAGCAGTGTTCCTGTCACCAAAGTTCTACTGTATATATAGGGTATTTGTGAAAGCAGTGTTCCTGTCACCAAAGTCTACTGTATATGTAGGGTATTTGTGAAAGCAGTGTTCCTGTCACCAAAGTTCTACTGTATATGTAGGGTATTTGTGAAAGCAGTTTGTGGTCACCAAAGTTCTACTGTATATATAGGGTATTTGTGAAAGCAGTGTTCTGGTCACCAAGGCTCTGCTGTATATGCAGGGTATTTGTGAAAGCAGTGTTGTGGTCATCAAAGTTCTACTGTATATGTAGAGTATTTGTGAAAGCAGTGTTCCTGTCACCAAAGTTCTACTGTATATATAGGGTATTTGTGAAAGCAGTGTTCCTGTCACCAAAGTCTACTGTATATGTAGGGTATTTGTGAAAGCAGTGTTCCTGTCACCAAAGTTCTACTGTATATGTAGGGTATTTGTGAAAGCAGTTTGTGGTCACCAAAGTTCTGCTGTATATGTATGGTATTTGTGAAAGCAGTGTTGTGGTCACTAAGGCTCTGCTGTTTATGTAGGGTATTTGTGAAAGCAGTGTTCCTGTCACCAAAGTTTTGCTGTATATGTAGGGTATTTGTGAAAGCAGTGTTCCTGTCACCAAAGTTCTGCAGTATATGTAGGGTATTTGTGAAAGCAGTGTTGTGGTCACCAAAGTTCTACTGTATATGTAGGGTATTTGTGAAAGCAGTGTTCCTGTCACCAAAGTTCTACTGTATATGTAGGGTATTTGTGAAAGCAGTGTTCCTGTCACCAAAGTTCTGCTGTATATGTAGAGTATTTGTGAAAGCAGTGTTGTGGTCACCAAAGTTCTGCTGTATATATAGGGTATTTGTGAAAGCAGTGTTCCTGTCACCAAAGTTAAACTGTTTATATAGGGTATTTGTGAAAGCAGTGTTGTGGTCACCAAAGTTCTACTGTATATTTAGGGTATTTGTGAAAGCAGTGTTCTGGTCACCAAAGTTCTACTGTATATGTAGAGTATTTGTGAAAGCAGTGTTCCTGTCACCAAAGTTCTACTGTATATGTAGGGTATTGTGAAAGCAGTGTTCTGGTCATCCTAAATTCTACTTTTGATATAGAGTATTTAATCAAAGCAGTGTTTCACAGCAAGTGCCACTTTGTGGTTTTCATATACAAAGGTAATTAACTTGATTAAATACCATGTTAAATAACTACATTTTACTACTGACTTGCCTTTTTTTTAACATAACTGATTGTAATGATTATTCTTTGACATGAAATTGTAGGAAACAATTTTTATATCCATGTACAGTCAAACCTGTCTATAGTGGTCAGCTGTCGGACCAGGCCAAAGTGGTCCACTATAGACAGGTGACCACTATGGACAGGTTTGCAATATTTTGGCAAATTATCTCTCCTTGCATAAAGATTGACTGATTGATTTAAAAACAAGTGTGTGTGTGTTTTTGTTTTCTATAAATTTGAAAATTTAAGATGTAGAAAATAAATTGCAAATTGCATTAAAAAAACAAAATTTAATTTAAGTGACAAAAATGAGAAAAATGAGAGAGAGAGAGAGAGAGAGAGAGAGAGAGAGAGAGAGAGAGAGAGAGATTTTATTCTTATATTATTCTATATATCACTGCCAAATTAAAATAAAAACTTCAATTTGATCGATTGATAAATTACCGAATTTCGGATATTATTAACACATGTTTATTTTCTTATCTATTGACCTCTACCCTGTTTTTCAAAGTTAATGCTTTTCTCTTCGGGGCTGACATGATGAAAGTAATAAAATCTACCATCGTTAGTCTTATTTTAAAAGACTTTACTACTCCAATGCGACTCCCACCTGTCATGGATAATTACCAGCAATTAACTAGCGGTAATGTTTAATGTGGAGAATTTGACTTATACTCCTTTGTCGGTACTGTTGACAAGCCGTCCACCATTGTTTTGATTAAATTAATCAACGGATTAAACCTGTCACAGAGAAGCCATGCCTTGGCTTAGATATATCACATGTAAACAATTTTTCATGACCAGGAAGTGAAATAACACATTTCCAAGGGAAATAACTCGATTCCGGTTTTACGTTATTGGCTGTTATAGACAGAAATTGAGTTTAAATGGGACAGAAAATAGTGGCCGTTAACCACATTAGACAGGTGACCGCTATGGAAAGGTGTTTTATATAATAAAATGACACTGGGACCGGCGAAAACTGGCCGCTATACTGGAGGTAACCGTTATGGACAGGTGACCGTTAACACAGGTTAGACTGTATATTATCATAGATAACAGATAAAACTATAAACATTGTTTTGCCAAGTTCATATAATTCAGCTGCAGTTTTATATATTTAATTGTAAGATCACCCTATTTTATTGTCTGTTTTTTGAACTGAGTAAATTGTTTTTAAAGGTGCCATAGTTACTATAAAATGGTTGTGTATCCTCATCTTACATGCAATAATTGCATAATTATAAGCAGTAATTTACCATACATTATGATTAAAATACTTAATTGTAGCCAATTTAGGATTTCTTTATGTAATTTGTACAAGTCTTAAAGAAAATTGTCTCCTGTTTTTTGCCGTATAATTTGAGTGAATCCGAAGTTAACGGTTGTATAATTTGCATATCTATTGGAAACATGTTATAACTGTAATTACATGCAGGTTTTTCTCATAATTTTCCAGCAGTTTTATATTGCAGGAGACATAAATATTCTTATAAAGTGTAATATATTTAATTAAAGTTTATGTTAGTGTTATATTGTCTTGAAGAGGTAAATACTGAACTAAAAAATACTGAGACCAAATACGGCTGTCTGTCTTTCTATCATTAGATGTTATTTGTTCAACATCACTTTTTAAATTTTCCATTTCATAATTAAAATAGATTTACATGAATATACGTTGCAATAAATTTGCCACAATAGTATAATTGTATTGTATAGTGATCTTTATTTCAGTCTAATCCTCTTGTCTATCTGACAGCTGGTTCATTTAAGACATAAGGAATCCAACTGGTCTTAACATAGGGATTCAGATATAATTTTCAAAAAATTGACAACAATAGTGTTTTTGAATGGCAGTAAACAATAACAACTGATAGTTATTGTAACAGTAAAGTATGTTTGCAGAGCTCACTCCAAAAATAAAAGCTGGTCATTGTATACATAGACTTGTGTATTGTAAAGAAAAAAAGCCTTAGAAGAAAGGTTAACTTGTGTTTGGTCAGCCGCCAGCATGCACCAAGCATATATAAGTTTTTCTAAAAAGGCAATTGTCATTAACACTGATTATTTGTACTGATGAAAACTGTGTCAGGACTGATGTTTTTTAGGCGTCATCAAGGTAATGAAGAGATATGTATGATAAAAGCATCACAAGTTTGTTTTTACCATTTATTGAATTATATTGTTTACATGACACATCCTGATAGCAGAGCTAGCCCTTAATTAAAGTTCCCTTCTCTGTTTTGTTAAGTTGATTACATGACTAGAATCTCTAATGATTGCAGATAGACGGAGGGAGAAAGAGATGTTTACTGTAAATTATTCAAGTGTTGTAGTAGTTTTAATACATACTCTGTTTCTGTAAAAATATATAAATGTCATGGGGATGTGAGATGGTATGGATCAAGATTGAAATTTATTGAGAAATAAATTCTCCTGAGAATACGATTGTATAATCATTATGTAATATCTCGCCTGGAATCTTGAAGACTTGTTTTATAATTTGGTGGAGGTTAACACACCATAAAATGTTTTCCATCATATTTTGTTTGTGATATTATTATGGAAGATTTTAGATTTACAGAAGCTTTTGTAAAAAAAAAAAATGATATGCAACAGGGAATAAAAACTAGTGTATTAATGATGTTTCTTGTTTACAATTACACAAATGGGAACAAAAACTTAAAACATGTATAAATGGTGCGTCTAATTTACTTCTAATGGTTTATAAAATTGAGACAAGTCACAAGTTGGTTCTGACAACAACTCTATAAAAATTACAGGTTTTTTTTTTTTTTTTTTTTGTTTTTTAAATAAAAATTGTGATAAAACACTTCACCATCTCACTATACCTACACCTTTGTCAATTTTTTGGGTATAAAACACTTTGCCATCTCACTATGGGGTCCTACAACTTTGTCAATTTTTGGGGTGTTTTTAATTCAAAGGATGCTTCTATGGAAACTTAGACTGTAAAGATTTGTTTTTATTAGTTATTTAATTTACATATGGCAAGAAAAGACATTCATTTGCACACAAATGATAATAATAATAATATAGTAAAAAGTGCACTGTTAATTAATTAATGGTCATTTTGAATGCATACTTTTGATTTCTTAGCTACTTGTAGGTATCGTCACTACAGTAAATATTTTCTATATTCAAATGGTAAAACATTTTTCATGTGATAAATACTAAATACTTCTGAAAGCAAAATACAAATGGCATTCAGCTTTATTAGGATCACCCAAAAGTAATTTGAAGCCCCTTTACAAAAGGTCTATTTGTACAGGCATCTATTGCATCTTGTAAAGAGAGTTAATCATTGTTTTGATAAATTGTTCAAAGATTTAACTCCTTCAGAGGTCACCACAGTGTTTTATCATGATGGAGAGGATTGTCAAATATAATTCTTCAAAATAATATAAATGAAGATTGATAACATGGTGTCATTGATAGTCCACATTAGGTGAGTGATGAATTAAGTGCTAACTGATTGAATTAAAATTCATTTTTCATTGTTGCCACATTCTCATTATTGGTGCAACAAAGATTTTAAAATCATAAAACTTCTGAAACAAGAATTAATTCTTCACTGCTGGCTGATTTCTTCTGTCCCTTTTCTGCTTGATACAGATTTTAAAAAAATATTTGCAGAAAAGCACATTTTTATGTGGTTTTGAAGAATTAAAAGACTTCAGCTTCAACACATTAAGCTTCTTGTATGTTTTACAGACATTCATAACTTAAAAGAGCCAATGAAATATCAAAGGTTTTCTAGAACTCATATCTGTATAAGTACTGATACTGCTTACATCAATACAGTACCTCAACTGCAGTTGCTAAAAGTGTGAGAAAAATGAGATAACTGCCGTAACTATTACCTTAAAAATTGTTCTTATTAATTTCAACTAGACAGATCAGTTGTTGACCATACAAAGGTGTTCTTGTTCTTGTAAGTTAAATTATTAAAACAACACTTTAAGACATGCATAAATCTGATAGCTGTTGGCCAGTAAATACTTGTGGTCAGTGTCTATTCATTTTGTTCCATCATCTGAAACACCATTAAGATTTCTAAAAAGTTGTTTATTAAATAATCACATTAAAATACTGAAGGAAGCCATAACAAGCTGATTTTGAAGGTCATAGTCATCAGTCTTTATCAGAGCAGTTCCAGACAGGGAGTGGAAAAATGCTAAGACCTTTAATATGCATCATACTGGGAAATGGAAATCTCTGAGGCTTTGATATATGCAGATATAGTTCAAAGAAAGGAACATTATTTACATAGATTTGAGCCTTACAAAACTTCTGGTATTAACTGTTTGTGCCATCCTTAGACTATAAGATTTCCCAGCTTTTAGGTTTTTAGATTGATTATGGTCCCATCTACAATGAGATTGAAAAAAGTTCCTGTATTTAATTTGTCTATTAACAAACATCGATACTTGTTGAAATGGATCCCCTGTGAATTGATGTCGCTGTATGTTAAAATTCTAATCAATCAAAATTTTTGGTTTTATGGTACACAATAAATTGCAGTTGCTTTTCCTGCTTACATTTGTCTGTAATATCAAAATATGATTTTAAATGGGTGAAAACTATTTAGAAATTCAAAGTAGGTGCCATTACAATTAAAATAATTTTTTAGATTAATTCCTGTCATGAACTGCATTGTGATTTGAATCTTTGTCTTTTTTAATAAAATTAGAATCTTATGAATCCTTATAAAAAATTTCTCTCTCTCTCTCTCTCTCTCTCTCTCTCTCTCTCTCTCTCTCAGTGTGTGTGTGTGTGTGTGTGTGTGTGTGTGTGTGTGTGTGTGCACATTGTAGTCTGAAATTATTCTTCAGAAACAAAACTGATAGTAATTACAAATGATTACTGTTTGGCTTTTTTATAGCATTTCTTTGTGCATTAAGCAGAGAAGAACTTTTATTATAGGACTTGCACATGTAACCTTTTCTTAAAAATGTGATAATAAAATGCTATTTTTCATGTCTTGCCCATGTGAATTTAGGTCAAAACTGCAAATATTACACATCAAAAGTAATTGACTGTGGCAGTGTTAACATTCCTGTGCAGTGTAGTAGTCCTTTATAATATAGGATTGGATTTAATATAATTAATTAGAATTGTACATTCTAATTTATTTTCACCTGCTAACCTTTACCAAGAATTCTTCTTGTTTTTATTATTAGAGATTTCTACCATGCCATCCCTAAAAATATGATAAATATGATCCAGTAATGAAAATTGTAAAGAGATTATACCCAGTGACACCTAGGTTCCACATTACCCAGGCTAATGGGAAAATAAAGTATTAATTGAGTGTTAGATATATCCTACATAGTATTTCTTTATATTTAATTTGTTGAATAGTTTTTCTTATTCTTCTAAATTTTTACCTAAATTTTATATATATTTTTTAAGTGTGACCAGAAAATTTACTTTGATGTGTTTTAAATACCTGTAAGGTTATGCTGCAATTCATTTTCTTATTTTGAATGCCTTGGAAGGTTTTTAAAAACACATATCTGTCAATGTGTGCAAACAAATAATTTGTATTACAAACCATTAAAATACCCACAATGCAATCTTTATCAGGTCACTCAATTATCTTCCCAATTACTGCTAGTGCATTCTTGTTTTATTATGATTAGAACAGTATTATTTAGAGACTATCTTATATTGTCATCTCCAGAGTGGTTGTAATTGAGATAAAGCTTCCTCTCCTTGTGCTGGGTATTAAAAAAAACCAAAGTATTGACTGGTTCACCCAGGGTCAGAATAATGTGACTTGGGAAGTGGTCTGGTTGTCTGTGGCATACTGACTGGGTAAGCTAGCAGTTTAACAAAATGTAGACCTGAGTGCTTGCTAGTACAAATCAAACCATAATGCATACTTGCATCTGTCTCATTTATTCTTAGATTAATCTTAGAATTAATAAATTTGCTCTCACAGTGAATAGCTGAAAATTTGCTGATGTGACTTAAACATTACAAGCAACTAACACCAATCAATTAAAAGACAAATCACCCTATCTCCAATATAGCCTACAGTGGCCAAATCTAAGATTTGACCCTGTGATATTGACCCTGGACTACAGTTTAATACAGTGTGGAACACACTGTCTTCTGTTTTGTATATTTATGTTAAGTTTAATTAAATCCAAGCATTGCTGTTGTAGTGATGAAGTGGACACCATTATTATTTTGATAGACAAATTGAACAGGAAGATTCCTATATAACCCCCTCTCTTTTTCATTTGCAGTTGTTTTAATTAAGGTTAAACATTTTATTGTTATATGTTTTACTATTTTTATCTTTCTATCTAGAATGCTGCTTTACATGCCATGCAAGAGATGTCTAACTTCTTACTCTGGATGGCTACAGACTGATGCTCTCACTATAAATTGTAGAACTTTGGCACTAAAACAGTTACTTTTTTGACATTATAAATTTTTGGTATAGATGTTAAAACTATTTACCACATAGATTTTTAAGCCAATTTAATTCATTCAATAACTGCTTTGGGGATTTTCTGTGCATACATGATTATCATTTTTAGCTCACCTGACCAAAGGTCATGTGAGCTTATGGCATAGCGCAGCGTGTGTATTTGCGTGTGTGTGCATGCGTGCCTGCATGCATGTGTGCATCGTTTACACACATTTTCGACTTCTCCTCTGAAAGTACTGGACAGATTTCAATGAGACTTGGTCAGAAAAATGTCTGGGTAGGTGCAATTCAGATTTGTTCGTGGCATTGCCATGGCTACCAAAACTAGGTCAAGGTGACTTAGGGGTGCAAAAATCTTAAAAGATCTTCTTCTCTGAAACTGATGATGGGAGAAAAATTCCAATGTGATATGTGGCTTCTCTAGGGTCTAAAGCCTGTAGTTAGTTATTTTATTAAATTTGGTCAAAAAATGGGTTACACGTTTTTTTTTTTTTTTGCGTTAAATTTTAAAAATTCGTAAAATGGCTTCAAATTGTTTATAACATGACTATTTGAACAGATATTGACATGGAGTTTTCAGTTTTGAAATGACCTTTAAAATGGGGTCAAGGTCACAAATCAAGGTCATGACCTTATTGTCATTTATGTAGTTTTAGGCAATTTTCTTGCAAATATTTAGAGATATACGAATTTAAAACATTGTAAAAATGTTCAGCATGACAAAATTGAAGAAGGTACCAAGTTTTGTAACTATATGATAATCCGTGTAGCCCCTGAAATGTTATTTTTCGCTTATAAATACTAAAATTGTGCATTAGCTTGAAAACTATTAATATTTTGTATAAGCATATATATCAGAATATTGTAGGTATTGATATGACAATCATTTTGTTATATGGTTCAAGGTCATATGTTGAAAAGTCAAGGTCAAAGCTGTAGAAGAATACTGAAATTGCAAATTATCTTGAAAACTATTATCTTTTTGTATAGGCATGTATATTAGAATATTGTAGGTATTGATATAACAATAATTTTTGATATATGGTTCAAGGTCATATGTACTAAAGTCAAGATCATAGCTGTAGAAAAAGACTTAAATTGTGAATTATCTTGAAAACTGTTATTCATTGTACTATAGTTAATTCATGCATTTGAGCTATTTATAAATGAAATGTGACTAGATATTTCTGATTGATTATTGTGAGATATCCAAACTTGAGGATTTTGTAAAGTTTTTGTAATTAAGTTCTTTGCAAGTTTTTGGACATTTCCTCAGGTGAGCATAAAGGCCCATGGGCCTCTTCTTATCATAAATATAGTTGTGAACATCAAGCAGTAAAATAAACAAAACCATTATTGTTTATAATCAGTTGATCAAATTCAAAATGGTAAAAATTCTCTCTCTCTCTCTCTCTCTCTCTCTCTCTCTCTCTCTCTCTCTCAGACACACACACACACACACATACACACACATATGAGCATATTATATATGTCATATCTAGAAGCCCAGAAGAAGCGTTGGACAAGAATATATATCTTTCTATATATGTTTCATATGATGCTACACAGCCCTGACCAGTAAAGAAGTAATCAGACAGGCTTTTAGCCAAAAGAGATAAATCTTTTCAGAGTATCTGATGTTCCAAACATGATTTTGTATTCCTCGATCAATATAAATCCATTTAAGAGAATGGAATGTTGTCTATCGTTACAAAATGTCACATAATTAAATACATCTGCCTTTTGTCATGCTACAGTTCTGAAATTATTTCAAAACAGCAAGATAACTTATATTTTGATTATATGGGAAATTATTTTGTGTCTTTAACAGCATGGCTGTAAACATTGAAGTGAATGTTTGACAATTTTTGTGTTAATAAAGTTTGGAATGAAAATGAACATTTAATCTGTTATATTGATTGATAGGTGCATAAATTCAGTATAGTCAAATGTACAATCCTGTATTGGCTTTACATGAGTTAGAACAGCAATACTTACAGGCTTTAGGTCAATGCAGTACTTACAGGCTTCAGGTTCATGCTATTTAAATCTAAATTATTTTTGCTGTCAACCTGTAATAACAAATATTTAATACTATTGGTAACAGACACTTTAACAGATTTTGGCACAAAGTTTGAAAATATCATTTACTAATGCCATAAGTACTTGAATTATTATACAATGTATAGTAGGGGCTTTTCTAGGATTTATTTCTTTGCTTTTCTTCTCCAACACTATCATAATATACCCATGTGGCTTGCATGTTTATCTCTGTAAGTGTGTATTGGTGTAATTGTAGCTAATTATCATTGAGTCATCATACTCATTTCAATATTGATTCTGTGAGAGTTAATGATTAGTCCTGATGTAATGAATTAAACCTTCGCTTTTATTCTCCTGTTTACCTGCTAGTTATAAATTATTAAATGTTTCACCAGTGATGTACAAAATTAAAAGATAAAAAAACCTGTGTGGCTATCTAGCCAGCAATCTTTCAGCATTTCACATCAAAGATCCTCTGTTTATTTAAGGAAAACTTATCATCGCTGTGATTTCTTTTATATGGTCTGAGATAATTAAATTGTTGTTTCACTACTTCAGTTCTTTAAAAACAAATAAAATTGATTAACTCATCAAGGTATATTAGTATTTTTTTCTTTGACTCATTGTTTGTCATGATTGGGTTTTAGCTCACCCTGGCAAACTGTCACAGTTAACAGTGCTCTGTGTGTGTGTGTGTGTGTGTGTGTGTGTGTGTGTGTGTGTGTGTGTGATTCACACTTGATTTTAGCTGAGTTGCAATGAAGTTGTTCTCCACGTTTAATTTGGTATTTGCAAGCTGGCCTTTTGGCTGCTCCATTAGTTTTCCAGACTTTTTTTTTAACGGCTTGCAGATATTGATCTTTAATTTAGAATGCAAGTCTATTAACATGAGTAACAGATCAAGTTTGTGTTTGGTTCTGGTTCACTGATTTCTTTTAGTTTTTAGGAATTATTTTTTGAAAGCTTGCAGATATTGAACTCAAATTTGGTATGCAAGTCTATATAATGAGTTAAAGGTCAAGTTTGGGCTTCATTCCTGAGTTCACAGTTATTAAATTATGTGCCTTAGACTTATCTAACATATAAAATATGAACTTACAACTAAGCCTGTGGTATAGATTTGGTGGCTAAAGTTTGTTTTTTTTTAATTTTTCTCTGATGGTTTAGGGCATATTTCATTGAAATTTTGCCACTGCGGTAGCTCAGTTGGTAGAGTGCTCGCTCCGTAAGTGGAAGGTCGAGGGTTCGAACCCCGACCGAGTCTGACCCAAGACTTGAAAGTGGGTTGTGACTGTTCTTTCGCCAAGCACTCGGCATTACGAAATGAAAGTCACAGTTCTTTCGGATAGGAACTTAAAATAAACGAGGTCCCGTGTCATGGCAGGCATGGCACGATACAGAACCCTGCTGTATAATGCCATCAGCGCAATGCACAGGCAAAATTTCTGCACTTTCGCCTATAGCTGGCGACGTCTCGATATAAGTGAAATATTCTTGACTGGGACGTTAAACACCATGACCCATCTCATCTCTAATTGAAATTTTGTCCAAAGCATTTGAAGATTTGTGCAATTGAAATATGTGGCATCACCATCATGACCAAAAGTAGGTCACTGGGTCACTTAGTGAAAAAATCTCAAAATCATTGGATGTAAACAAACCCTGATGTGATGGGAAATTCCATTATAAAAGCTTTAAATTGCTCTATCATGCTAATTGAAAAGATAATAATAGTATGCAGCTGGCTGATATTATTATTATTATTATTGTGTCCATCTGTCTGTAAAACATTGATTTCTATGCAACAAGTTTGTTATGATGTATTACTTTACTAAACTTAAAAAAATGTTGCAGAGAAGAAAAAGAGTATTGGTTTAAAAGTCATAGATCAGTTGCAATGGTCACTGTTACTATAAAAAGATTTGAAAAATAACTTAAAGATTGCCTCATCAAATTGATAGATAATCTTGAAAGAAAGAAAGAAAGAAAGAAAGAAAAAGGTCTTTTGAAAGTCATAGATCAAAACTAACCAGGCAAGACATTTAAATCTGGGGAATTCTTGTTAAAAATGTACAACAGTTAGTTGAAAGTATGTTTGTTGCTGTCAAACAATTATGGTGTTACAAATTGACACTCCACTTTGATTTTTTTTTTTAGACTTCTAGCAACATTCCTACTAGTAATTTTTTTTTTAATTTCCTAACAAACTTTTAAAATTGCAATTGGGTGAAACAATAATAGTTATGGTGATGCTAGTGTCTGAGCGATCTATCTTAATTGTATTTAAACATGTTAGGATGTAGGTCAATCTAAAGTCTATGTTGTAGACAGTTCCAGACTTAAGAAAACATCTACATGCTATATGTTCATACTTTTAAGATTGATCAAGACTTAAACAGTTTTGCTAGACAAATTTTCTAAATAGATGGAACCAACTATAGATATGACAAGAGCTTCAGTATTCCAGGAAACTATTTGAATCAACACACTATGTCTATACAGTTAATTTATGATTTATATATATATACTAATGTACATTGTACCATACATGTATTTTCTTTAGATAGCAAACATTTTTTATATTTTTTTAAGTCGAGCTATTAGTTTTGTTACACTCTTTCATTTGGTTTTGTCATGTTACATCAAGTATAATCCATTAGAAGTGAAAAACCACTTGATTAATTTAGTGGAACTGGATCTGTAAAAATGGCCAATGGTAAATGCTTTTCTTATTAACAAATTTAGCATCGAGATGTAGGAAATGTCGAAATTAAAATCAATATCGGAGGAAATTGAGTGGAAGAACTTAGGAATACAAACCATTCACCCTGTCATCCATCAAAAATGTCCAATTTATTGTCAGAATTCAATGGGATAGCCATAGGAGTATTAATAATGGTTATTGATGTTTCTCAGGAATTATTTTGCTTGATTTCTCCTGACATCCCATAGAATATAAATTGTCTACTGTATATGTATTGGTTCTCTACAAAAATCTGACGTTTCATTTTCAACATCAAAATAAATTTTATTTTTTAGAATTTTAATTCTGATTTGCTTTTTCACAAAATCACATCAATCAGATTATGATTTTTAATTCAGCATTACAAAGCTTTGAACAAATATTACAACAAATGTTACACCATATGGTTTTAGGTAGGTAAAAACTGTTGGACAGACTTGTTCTTGATTGAGGGAAATGCAGACTATTTGAACTCACAGAGGCTTTCTTTAATTGGGTTCCTTTATCTTTAATATTTAAGTACTTTTGAATGGCCCAAAATAGAAAATTATGAAAAACTAAATAGTTATATGCATTTGGCCAACTCAAAACTATCTTAACATCTTTTTTATACTTCTTACTTCAAAGGAATCAAGTACCACACCCTACCATCCTACCACCCAAAAAAAGGCTTTTATGTACTTGAACATGCATTAAATTATACTACATGTATATATTTATTTAACATGTGGAAAGTTACAAAAATAAGAAAAAATATTTTTAAAAAATGTTTTTATTTAGAATTTAAATTTTTGCAAAAAATTATCACAAAATAGATGCTAATCATTAAAAATTACTTTTTGAACAAAAAAATGTTGCAAGTCATTTTCATGCCATATTAACTACACTACCATAGTATATTTTGTAATATCATTTGTTCTTGCCAGAAAAGAGTCATAATTTTCTTTGTTGTCAAGCACATAACCAATTCATGCATGTATGCTGTATAAAGTGGTTTTGTAAAATTCTCCATAAAAATTTAGAATGATTCATTAATGGTTTTGTTGTTGAGAGCTTGTTAAATTTCCAACTCCCTCCATGTATTATTACACACGTCAGTCAGGTTATTCAGTAATATTGGAACAGATTTTTTTTTCATTCAATGGATGGATGAATCTTTAGGATGAATCACAGCTTCTATACTATCAGTGTCTCATATTGCCATGGTTTCTGAATAACATGCAAACTGGCAATTGATTAATTATTATTGATTTGAACTCAAACCCCTCTTGATGCATTGTCTCGATGACACAACATTCCATTACAAGTTAAAGATTTTAATCACTGAATTTGTAACTTGTTGGTTTACTGGTAATTGAATAGAAGACAATAAATTAAATCTGAATTTTAAAGTTACTGCTTTTATAGATAATGAAGAAATTGAGGATTTTAATGTATTTGTGTTATGTAACCAAAGTAAGATCTTTAGGTTTATATTTTAGCTAATGCAAATTTTAAAACATTGTGTTCATAAAAAAAAAATGAAAATGAAAATAAAAAATTTTAAAAATTAAAAAAAAATAATAAAAAAAATGCCCATAGGATATGATTTGGATTATTGTACTTATTGACAATGTGTTATAGTTGCAGTACTTCCTACAATTTGCAACATTACCTTGCAGGTTTTTGCACAGTACATGCACTGTCAGTTTCAATAACTTGCAAATTTCAAAAGACATGAGTATTTACTCTTTAAACTTCTTTTTTGTTTGACCCATTTACTATGTGATGTCCAGGACTGCTTGTGAAGAATTATAACTTAGTTGAAATGGAAATTGCACAAAATTATACTTGTTGCATATAAATGGTTTGCTCTGGGAATAATAAAGGATTTTTATACAGATAATAAAAAATTGTTTGTGCCAATCACATGGTGCGTATATGTTTTCTGTTGACAAAAGTAAGTTGACAAAATGACTTAATGATGACTGCATGTAATACTTTTTTTTCTTTAAATTTTTATTTATTTATTTTATTTTTTTTTCTCATTCTTCTGTTTTGGTCATGTAAATATGTATATTACACAGGGTTACTAATCAGACTTAAAATCTAGAAAATGCAGTTTCTCTCAAAGTATTTTTTAGAAATATTGTTATCAATGAAGTGAAAGAAATTGAAAAAAATCAGTCTTTATATGGTGTTTAATCAGCCAGTAGGAAATGTAGACAACACTTATGACAGAAATATGATAAAGTACAAGTACCATTATCACAGTAAATTGTAGGCTTTATAATCACTTTTTGGCTGTCATGGAATGGTATAAAAAGTTGGATTACATGTTTTTATTGAGTTTATCCAGTAACATGACTCAATATTAATTTCCTCTTAATGAAGAGAATGATGTTTTATTCCCTAATGAATATTGATGTAGTAACCAGTAATTTACACCTGTGTGGACTACTCAGGTGTGCCAACTTTAAAACAATTCAATTATCCTACAATATTGACATGGAATATAGCTTTTATACTAACATTTCCTCACTGATTGGTTATTAAATATTTATATGGCATACATTTGATGGAGATATGACACGACTTAATGTATGCTATCTCTTCATCCGATCCATCTCTCTATATTTATCACCTTTACACTGACATATGTTTTGTAATTTTGTGAGATCTGCCTCTATTGTTTCTTTAAATTTGATTGTGTTCCTTGGTTTCCATTTCACCTTTTAGGCAGGTACAGGTATATGTAAATAATTTAATTGCTGTATAGTAACATATCACGCACCATATGTCATATTTTTCAAAGATGATTTTATGTACATTGTCACCTGTAAAAAATTTGATTTAAATATAACCATTGGTTTAAGTTACTAGGGTATCTGAGATTTCTCTATATGAAAATTAATGTCTTTATTTGATTGGCAATTAAATCAATGAGCCATAGGTATCGTTGATCAAATTACCATGGTAACTGGATTTTTATATATGAAAATTTAATAATAATTCAGATGGCATGAAACTTTGATTTTGGCAATTTTAAGTTGTCAGTTGAATAGTTAATCAATAAAATCTTAGGGAAATTATTCATAATTATTTCAATTATGGAAATGTTTAGTTAATTTTGTTGCAATTCTAGCTATTAAAACAATTTTATGAACAAAATTTTCTTTCAGGAATTTGAGAAATAAAATATTGACTAATGAGAAAAAATTTGGTCAATGTTTAATATATGGTGTAAGCTATTTCAAAATAATTAGATTTTATATATTTTGATTGATTTTTATCCTCGTTTTTGAGAATGACTCAAGTAAAACAAGAATGGAAAATGAAGGTTTTCATAATCTGAAATAAATTTAATTAGCTATAAGTATTGTATAGCTATTGAAGTACTAGACAGAATTAGTGCTAAAATTCTATCGGAACCATTCCATCAATAAATTAATTTGTGTAACATAGATCTACCTAATATAAACTGTAGAATTAAAAAAAAATTATATTAATTAAGTTATATTGTAGACTTAAGTGCTAAAATATTAATTCAGGTTTTAGTGCGTCTTCTTCTTGTATTGATGATGTTATGTTTGTACCATTGTCTAATTACCAGTGTATGATCAAAAGGTGTACCAGATGTTGTACAGATTCCTTTGTTATTCATGCATGTTAAACATAATTAAAAAGCTCTCTTAGTCTTTTGTGAAACTGTTCTGACTGAGAATATGAGCAAATATGGAGCAGCATTAATTATGTTGTAACGAATCTACAAAGGGTCAGCCAATATCATCAATTGTTTTTTATTTGGGAAGTTGAAAGTTTTGGAGTTTGTCTAGTGTGTTAGTACTCTTAAATCTAAGTTTTCTCAGTGTTGTATTCACGAACACAGTTTCATATTTTAGGAGTTATGTTCCTCTAAGTACAGTTAGGTGACATGCCAAATTTGGGGTTACACTCAAGATGGGGACTTGGGTCATTTCACGAAAATTCAAGTTTACCAGACACTGTAATGTACTTTATCATGTTGTGGAAGTATTGCTTTAGCTGGGATACATATTGGTTTTGGGAGAGACATTAATTTTGCTGGGGAACAAGTTAATTTAACTAGAGGACATAATGGTTTTCCTGGGAAGACACTTGATGGAAAGAGGGGTTACATTTTAATTTTTGCTGGGGACATATTTGTTTTGTATGAGGACAAATTGGTTTTGCTTGGAGGGGCATATTTGTTTTTCTGCATTACTTATTACTCTTCTTCCATATCAGCTTTTGTCAAGTGGGTTTCCTTGAGGTAACATGGGCAAAATGTTTTAAACTTTAGAAAAAGCAAAAGATAAATGTACCAGTAGATTTTTCTTTTGATATTCTTTTTAAACAGTTTTTTAAAATCTATTTTGGGTCCAAATTGTACTCAGATTATTTTATAGTCTGTGAGATCTGTATGATTTGCTAATGCCAATTCTGTAAATTCCTGAAATTCATTTTTGATTAATGAATTTTGGCATTCAGCGACAAGTCATGAACAAGAACTTGTAAATCAGACATCAAGAATTGTACAAGAACAAAATTATCTTTTCTAGTAGAAAAGTAGTAGGAAGTGTTTGTTTGACAGACCAAATCTATACAACTGATCATTAACATTTTATCTGCCAGTAGTCCTTGACTACCCAACATGCTTTTTTAAATTACATTCAGTTTTAATATTTTTCTATGTAATATTGCAGGTTTAGGTAAGTGGGCGTTTTTGATAAATGAAAATGGTATACATAATAGTAAAGATATCCTTAAACACATAATAAATTGGTCTAAAAATTCAAACATGTCAAACTTGTAAATTTATGTTTACAATCAAACAAAACCTGTATTAATCAGTGTAAATAACAATCATTATAACAATTACACTTTAATGCATGGAAATGGGAAGGTGTCTTTTTTAAAGAATAGAATTTTAATTAAAACACCATAAAATTATAAAAATGAAGAATTTATTTTGATTTTTACTATGATAAATCAAAATATGGTAATTTCAATTCTCCTGTGGTTGTATTTAGGTGCTTCTGATGTTACCATAGCAATAAAATGGAAAATTACTGGGCGTTATATTACAAAGTTATAGTCTTCAGGTTTTTTTTTTCCTGACTATGTGGTGTTTAACATGATTGAATGATGGAATTTATCTTCTAATAACTTCATTTTTTTAAAGACAAACTATGAGACCTTGAAAATATAGAATTGATAGACAGGTGGTCTTTATATTAAGGTTCATTTTGGTCAAAATATGTGGCAAAGGGACTTTAAATGTGGGTCTTAAAGAGCAGAGGGTTTTTGTGTAGAGGTGGTCACAAAAGTAGATTTCCTGTACTGTGTATTTCTTATTAACACCTCATGTCGGTTAATGTTTCATCAAGAGGGATGATAAAGACTTAAAATGTGGGTCTTGTACAGAGGTGGTCACAAAAGTTGATTTACTGTACTGTGTATTTCTTATCAACACCTCATCTCGGTAAATGTTTCATCAAGAGGGATGATAAAGACTAAAATAACAGACAGGGTTGTTTTTTTTTATATCAGGTGTATTTTTGAGTGCTTAATGGATCAGTTAAATAGGTCCGACTTTCAATTTGTTTTTGGCCGGGTTGCACAGAGTGCAAATCCGGTTTATAGTATGGTGAATGGCGGGGGGGCAGGGAAAATACAGTACCTACTTTGTGAACTCAACTCCTCCTACAGTTTTCAACCAAAAACCTTGAAACTTCACAGAATGTTTCTATATATATTGTAGATGTGCACCTGACTTTATGGAAATATTTCCAGATTTTTTTTCTCATTTTTCCAGACTTTGAAACTTAGTCACTTGTTAGCAAGTTTTTGAACTGGGGGTACCTACTTTGTGAACTCACTCCTCCTACAGTTTTCAACCAAAAACCTTGAAACTTCACAGAATGTTTCTATATATTTTGAAGATGTGCACCTGACTTTAAGGAAATATTTCCAGATTTTTTCCCCATTTTTCCAGACTTTGAAACTTAGTCACTTTGTACTGTATATATCAAAAGATTATCAAAGATGTGCACCTGACTTCAAATGATGTAGTGAAACCTTTATGCCATTACATCCTACTGTGACAGGTTTTAAATTTCAAATCTTTAAAAACAAAATAGGATTATTATACATATATGAAAGAAAACTACCAAAATGTTTATGTTCTAAAAGTCATTGGTTTATTAGCTACTGGATGAAAGTGTGGAAAGCTAGTGCTGTATCCTGTTGCCTATCTGTTTTGTACTGTCCGTCTCATCCCAGTCCATTCCAACATATATATATACTTGTTTCAATACTCTTTTATATATATTGTCATTGTTGGACCTATTCCCCATTTTTCATGACTTTCTGTGAAGTATAAAAAAAAAAACAACTTGTGCA
Source organism: Tegillarca granosa (assembly GCA_029721355.1). Taxonomy (NCBI): domain Eukaryota; kingdom Metazoa; phylum Mollusca; class Bivalvia; order Arcoida; family Arcidae; genus Tegillarca; species Tegillarca granosa. The sequence goes on along the minus strand of CM056598.1, from coordinate 3,366,050 downwards.
CATTGCTTTGTGCAATTATTTATCATTCCTTCCACACTTTACACCCATTCAATAGAAATTTAAAAAACAACCTTGCCCATTGAGTCTTTGACCCATTTTTATATTTGGATCAATGAATCTTATCAGTATTTTATTTTATATGATCAGTGAATGATATTCATGTATATGTATACACTTTACAATTTCTTAGAATCCTGAGAACATATTCAATATGTTATAAAATTTATCCTTAGCTTGGTGTAATAAAACTATTTATGGTTTCGTATCAAGGGGGCCAAAACTATAATTTTATATACATTTCAGTAAGTCTTTGAAAATTAAAAATCATTTTCTCAAATATCATTAATATTCTGGTCCTACAAGTTTTGATTTTTCTTTGTTCAAATTTAAAAACTGGAAGCATAATTACATGTAATACAGGTATTTTCTATGATACAGGAAATGATATACATGTCTTAAAATCAGTTAATTTAATCGGTTTACCTGTGCAGTTTCACAGAATTTAACATTTTCCTGTTTTCCCATTCTAACACAAAACATGTGACTTTTAGTATGACTGTTCTGCAAATTTAAGCACGTTACATATAACTAACAAGAGCATATTTCATAAAACTTTTTAATGACTGTTTTGGTAATGCTATGATTGATACGTTAACATTTAATTTATATTTTATCTTGTATAATTTACAGGACTTTGGGAGGATGTTTGGAGGATAACTCACACTGTTATACACTAGAAGTCTCATTCTTTAGCTACCAGACCAATTCATCTAGTTCAGCTTTACCTTACACAGAGGAAGGATGTATCCTTTACTTTAGTCAACTACTAGTCAAAGGGGAATAACTCTGGATATTTTTGAAATTTGTATGCCTATTTTATACAAACCATCTTGTTTCAGCTAAAGTTGATAACAAAGTCTCATCTATATTGAGCCTTTTTTTGTTGTATACTCACACAAAGCAGTTCAAAAACACTTACATTCAGGCCACAAAAGACCTTGTGTTTAGATATATCCTTGAGATTCAAGTCAAAATTGGCTGAAAATTTGTGGTTACAAAATATAATATGGAACCAATTGACCAATCATTTTATCTTTAGCACAGCTACAAAAGTTCACAGGAATTATCAATATCATGAACTGTAGATCTTTTTCAGCACTTAGAACAGACTGGACCTTGTAGAGAGTTAGGATGATTTACCAATTTCTACATACTTAACATAATTGATTCAGTTTAATTTTAACACATTATTTCTTTAATCATACACCAGATATGAAACTAGGAAGAAATTTAGCACGCACATTTTTAGATTATTATAAACTATCTGGTATAATTAGTACCAAACCTACTAGTAGTATAGTACCTAAACCTGGTCCATATAGACTTCGTGACAGACAATCTGAAAGAGACCAATCAAATGATGTGTAAGTTATATATAATACATTCTATAACAATCCAACCAATGAATATATAGATCTGGGTATCTAATAAATCAACCAAACTATCAGGATTAAATACTTGTATCTTTTTTCTATTCTGAACTTTGTTTACTTAAAAACTTTTCCTAGGCATATATTTTTGAATAACATTTTTTTTTCTGCATTTAAATCTAAATCCAAGGTCATAGATCATTGGTCTGATTGAAGTGGTTAAATGATGTTTTAATCCAAGTTAAGATTCGTTCACATGTCAAGGTTGTCAGTTCCAGAATGTTACAAGAAACTGGACTTCCTAGAGTCAACTGAAAAAAACTTCCTGATAAGGATTTAAATCTAGTATATCCATTTGTGAATTGCCACTGAAGCCCTAATGACTAAGTAGTGACCAGCTGCTGGGGCTTCAGTAGTGACCAGCCTCAAAACACTGCTACTCAGTGATCAGCTTCTAGGGCTTCCGTAGTGACCAGCCTCAAAACACTGCTGCTCAGTGACCAGCTACTGGGGCTTCAGTAGTGACCAGCTTCAAAACACTGCTTCTCAGTGACCAGCTACTAGGGCTTCAGCAGTGACCTGCCTCAAAACAATGCTTCTCAATGACCAGCTTTTGGGGCTTTCATGGTGACCAGCCTTAATAAAACACTGCTGCTCAACAGTGATAGTCCCTCCTAGATTTGGCATTATAATTAACCCAAGCTTATGAATCTTTCTTTCATTTCAACAACTTCCTTCAGTGTCTGATGGTTTTTCTTATAAAGATATTTCTTGAATATATCTTAATGTGCACAGATTGACCCAAAAAGGGAAGAAAAATTATATCTTAATCTGTAGCTTATAATGTTTTGCAGTAATCAAAGAAAACAACATGGGAATAAAAAGTATGCATATATTTTTTAAATCATTTTCCTGTATATTATTACAGGGGTTATGAAGAAAGCAGACAGCAGAGAAGATCATCATACAGAAACTCAGAGTTTAACATAAACAATACAAATGCATTCAGTGAAACTCCAACATCTATTAGACTACAGTTACGGGACAGGGAAAATAAAAGATATTAGATTATCATGTAAACTATCCTTACTTATTGTCATACCATACCACCATGTTATATCATTTAATATTGTATAGGAATGATATGTTAAAATTAATTTACATGTTAAACTCAAGCATCGAATTCTAAGCAATAGGTATTGTTGTTCTGAAGGACAAAGTTGTGTCAAAATTTTGATGTTTAGTAAAACTTTACCAACATTTGTTCATGCAGTCACATTTTAACATTATAAAAAGGTTAGGGGATCAGTCAAAAGGAGACTTTTTTCCCAATCCTCCACATCTAGACATTAATAACAAATTTTTATAGGACAAATATTGAAGTTTTGTAAATATTTTAAAGTCTCCATATCACTTACAGAACTGTATACCCTATGTTGGGAGATTCAGTATGCCATATTTAGATGTGAAGGTCAAGGTTACAAGGTCATATTGTAAATGTTGAGGATGGGAAGAAGTTGACACTTGAAAGACTCTAAGTTAAAGGAGTAAGTTAAAGGACATTATTATATTAAATTCAATAACATTGATTGTCAAATAAACACATCATCTGGATAAAGTTGAGGTTTTGGGTTGGTAATCTTGATACTAATCATGGTTTTTTAAATCAAGAACATATATATATATACTCTATAAAGTGATGATACTACACTAATGAAATTAGTGAGACACTTCTGTGTAATTTGTTTCACTTTTTAACACAGTTATAACAATTTTATGGCTAATTTGTGTATCATGTCAACATTTTTGTCACATTTTGTGTAGTACATTTTTAGTCGAGATGCAAAGAAGTTGCAGAATTGAAGATGTACCATTTGAGTAGGTCAGACTGTAAATTCATAATATTTTATTGTATTACACGCTATAAATTTGATTTAAACCATAAAAATTTAAAATGAATTATTATTTTGAAATTCTTATAAAGTGCTGTGATGAATAAAAATGTGATTACTGATATTTTTTACTATGTATATAGTACATGTGATACTTTTATTGTACCTTGTACTATGTATATAGTACATGTGATACTTTATGTCTTGTAATTTTATTGTTTCAACATTCCGTCCATAGCCTTTTTTGTCCTTTTATTTTATTATATTATTTATGTTATTTACATGATATTTTTTATACCAAGCATTGTAATAAGAAACAGCATTTGATGTCAGTCAGTCAGAGAGAGGTGTGAGTCTTTTTAAAGAGATTTTTCTTATGTTGAACTCCTGAGGAGTTTTAGAGACAGTCTTGTTTCATTTCATTAAACACTTTGTTAATGCATATAAATTGATGAAACAGTGATATAGAGCATAAAGTTCTAACATGGTTTTGTTTTAGATTCTAATACGAAAGACAAGTTGTACAATGTAATGTAACAAGTCATATTTTAATTATTTCATGTCTGTACAATGGCAATATCTAAAATATTGATTCATGTTTCAATGTGTCTAAATGTTTAAAATCTACGTGTGTGTGTGTGTGTGTGTGTGTGTGTGTGGTTTAAAAGAACATGTAACCATTCTTAAAATTTCTTATAGAAATAACAGTGTTAATTTTAAATTATTCATGAGGTTAAAAAAAATGAGGATTTTAGGTAAAACAAAATAAAATTACTTTTAGATTCAAATTTGGAGTTGAGTGTTGTTTGTTTTGCATTGAAGAGAGCTGAACACTCTAACAGATAAGATTATTGGGTATACAAGTCTCTTTATTTTGGCCAGCATGAACTTGGATATTCAAGATTTTCAAGCCTTACTACAGGGTTTTCATGCCTTACTATAGGGTGTATAAGACTGATTAAAACTGATTGATACAACAAACGGGTTTAAGAGGTGTACACAGCCTACAAGAAGGTTTAAAGATAAATCATTCTACTTCAGGATTCAAGAGATGTTAGTCTTTTAGAGGGTGTATGATATACACACCATATGATTTATCGATTTAATTGGTTTTATGTTCCAGTCGAGAATATTTCACTTATTCACTTATATCAAGATGTCACCAGCTTTAGGTAAAGTGACAGAAATTTTGGCTTTTGCAGTGTGTTTAGGGCAATGGATAGAGGGTTCTTTACCTTGCTACTCCTGCTGTGACACAGAGCATTGGATTTTAAGGTCTCCTCCGAAGGATCCTGTGACTCATTTCTAAATGCCAAGTGCTTGGCAAAAGAAGAGTCACTACTTATTTTCAAGTTTTAGTTAGACTCGGCTGGAGTTCGAATCCTGAACTCCCACATATGAAGCAAGCACTCTACACACTAATTACACACCATATAAATTGTTACTAGTAAAAGTGTTTTACACCCAAGTCAAGAGATTTGTATATTCAAGTTGTCAGTTTGGGATGATGAAGGTAAATGTAGTAGCCAGAGGACACTGATGACTTTTGATAAATTTTCCTTCACCGAGGTCTGTCTAGGTGGGATTCATACTTGGAGGTTATCCATTAGCTAGTGCTTAACACCACCTAGTCACAGATACCCAAAACTATTGGAGGATGAAAGAAACTTGTAAACCCTGTTAGAAAGAAGGTGTAAATGATAACCAATTTACGTTAACTCTGTGACAACTTTCTTAACAAATTTAAATCTATTTGTATCTTGAACTTTTTGGGATTCCATTTCCATGATGTAATGACCTACTATTTATAGTAGATACAGATTTATTATCATGTTAAAATGTCATGTTTGTAAAATTATACTACAATAGTACTTGTCAGGCTGAACTTTAATACCAGCTACTACAAACATGGGTAAATTATATCTGCAGAAATACTAACAAACTGGAATAAGAAATTCAACTTTATTAAACTGAAATAAAAATAAAATTCATATAACTAGATGATTCCATCAGCTACAACAAGTTTATCTTGATTGCAATAATTGTAATTAAACTTTATCCTTAAACAATAAACAGAAAAAATACCACTACAGTCAACTTCCAAACAAAGTATAGCAATGACTGTGATTTACTGCCAAGCAAAGATTCCTTGATTTATAGGTACGTACATCAAGGCAGTTGGCTTCGGTTATAAAAAGTACTGAATTATCAGAACCTCATTTACAGAAGAAGCCATTTTAATCCTAACAGTAGGTATTTATTAATTTTTTCAAATCTTTACAAAAACATTTGCTGTATGTAAACATTTAGTTTCATTCAGTCTACTGTGTTTTTGTAATTTCCTGGTAAATAGATTGCATTTGTGTTGAAGAGTTGCCTCCCTTCAATAATACTTTAAATATTGGCACTTGGAGCGGCTTGCATAAATCTTCAACATACTGAAAATCAGACTTCAATATACACTTTGTTTTATAGTGAAAACCCAACACACACACACAGACAAAAATAAATAAATAAATAATAAAGTACAAAAACAAAATACTATATCATTCTAGACCATTATAATGCTGACTAGACAATACTCACTGACAAAAAGATAACAGTATATTAAAACTACTACAAATGAAAATTGAATAAAAAATTAATAAATAATAATAATATATGTAACAATTAGTTCATTTAAAAATTCTCCTGCAATTCAAATAAAGTGAAATGAAATTAACACTCATGGTAGTTATTTTAACTTTTACTTTATACTTTAAAAAACAAACATTATAAATTTTCTTGACTAATGAGAGTTTTATTATGTCTGCGTATCAGCAGACATCTTGTTGTCACTCATAATCTTTATTATTATTATTATTATTATCCTTCGTTTCTGACAATTTTTTTCAAAGGCATCTCTTCATTTCTTATCCAATCAGATTAAAATTTTGTCAACTGGTAGGAATTGACCATGGGAAGTGTGCTTTCTCACCATTTTTCGAAATTCGGAAAGACTGCGGAGAAAACTGGTTAAATCAACAACCCGGGACTTTTCGCAAGTATACATTCTAGTTAAGTACATGATATTGAAATTAACTTTTTATTCTCATTCTGTTGTAACTTTACCTACTTATTCTGTTTATTTTAAAGATTGCCTTGGTACATAAAAAAGATTTAAAAATTAAATCAATTAAATTTAAATACAAATTTGTTATACAAGTGAATAACAAACTTCCTTTACTGCTTTATGTGCATTAATAGAAAAGAATGGATTCAAAACAAAACTTGAATAGACAACTAAATGTTGAGTATAAAATGAATCCTTTCATTACATTAAAAAAGGGTTGAAAAAATTCTTCATCTAAAAAATTTAAGAGGATTTCATACAGCAGTGATCTTAAAGGTATTCCTCTCTTTATAACCATACATTTTAATCAATGACTTGTATCTTTGACTTCATAGCAAAAAAATTAACCGAAAGGGTATATAATAAGTGCAATATTTTACAATTGTTTACAAAAGTTAATTATACAACACTGTATATATCTGTAACTTTGGTATTCATTCAAACCTTTCAATTTTTTGATACCAAGTACATCTCTAGAAAACGTTATCTTAAGAAAGGTCACTGTTTGACATTTTTAGCAGAATGTTTATGGATTGTGGATAAAGCAAAAAATTTGAAAATGTTAGAAAAAAATGTAAAAGCTGCTTTACGATTTTCACAAAAAATCTTAATTAAGTTCAGGATAAACTGTGAATTAATACAACAGTAAAATTTGTCAATAGTACTTGGTGCAATATAGATATTTCTATTCTTTTATTAAAAAGATACTGGATACATTGTCTTTGTTTACTATATGTTTCTCTTTGTTATGATTTTCTTGTTTTCTTTAGGATGAGCATTCATGTGGCCAAAAAGCTGTACTTTTTTCGGGAAACTTTTGCCACAAACATCACATTTATATGATTTTCCCTTAAAATGAACAGTCTTGTGGCCATGCATCTGTACTCTTTGTAGAAAACCTTTGCCACAAATATCACATTTATATGGTTTATCTTTGAAATGAACTGGAAGATGGCCTTTAAGTTGTTTATTTTCTTTGAACCCTCGATAGCAGATTTTACACTCAAACCACTGGTCACCTGTATGTGATGACATATGTATAGAGTACGAGCTTGAATCTTTGAAAGATTTGTGGCAAAAATTACATTTATACGACTTACTGCTATCTTTGTCCTGTTTTTCCTTGGTGTGTATTCGCTTATGATTATGAAGCTGTCCTTTCTGAGTGAATCTTATGTTGCATATATCACATTTAAATCGTTGTTCCCCTGTGTGTGTTAACATGTGGGTATTTCGACCACTTGATTGTGCAAAACGCTTGTTACAATAATCACATTTATATGGTTTCTGACCTGTATGTGTTAACTTGTGACATTTGAGGGAACCTGACTGAACAAAGCACCTGCCACAAATATCACACTGATGTGGCCTTGATCCTGCATGAATTAACATATGTAAATTAAGTCCACTTTTCTGACTAAAACATTTGCCACACAGTTCACATTTATGTGGCTTTATCCCCATGTGTATAAATTTGTGGTTTTTCAGATGACTGGTTGTAATGAACCTTTTCTCACAAACATCACATTTATGTGGTCTATTTCCAGTATGTGATATCATGTGTGCATTAAGATGACTAGAAGTTCTGAAAGCTTTCCCACAAATCTTGCACTTATGTGGTTTGCCTCCTGTGTGAAGTAATAAATGAGTTCCTAGTGAACTGGACTGTGTAAACCGAGATCCACAGTATTTACATTTGTGAGGTTTTTCTCCTGTGTGTAAAAGCACATGTGTTTGAAGATGGCCTGCCGTTATAAACTTTTTCCCACAATATGTACATGTGTGTGGACGTTCCCCTGTGTGTGTAAGCATATGTGTTGTAAGTACACCTGTTGTTTTAAATGCTTTTCCACATATGTTACATATGTGTGGTCTGGCTCTCGTATGATTTAACAAGTGATATTTAAAGTGAGAACTTAAAATTTCTTTTCCACAAAAAGCACATTTAGTTTTTTCTCTTTCATTTGTGTGAATTTCTAAATGTTTTTTCAGATTACGTTTATAAATGAACTGTTTCTGGCAGATATCACATCTGAATTTTTCTTCCCCTGTGTGTATTAACATATGCCTTTTCCAGTTATACTTAGACTTATACAGTTGATAACATATATTACAATTATACACTGTAGCCTTTTCCTGCTCAATTTTGATCTCTGTAGTTCTTTCCGCCTTTATATTACAATTTCTGTCAATTTCTATACGTTTTTTGTTTACTGTGCCTACATCTTCCTTGTTATTTCCACCAATCTTTGTTTGTTTTCTGTTTACTGAACAAGACTTTTTGTTCATCTTTCTGTCAGTTTTTACATTATTCTTGTTAACCATGCCTTCTGCTTTATCTTTGTTGACAGCTTTCTCTCTGTCTTTGTTTGTCTCTTTCTTGTTTACTTTGCCAATATCTGGTATTTTCACCATCTTCCTTTCAATTTCAGTTTTTTCCTTGTTGACTATGCCCATATCTGATTTTTTCACTATCTGTCTTTCAATTTTTGATTTTTCCTTGTTGACTATGCCCATATCTGATTTTTTCACTATCTTTCTTTCAATTTTTGATTTTTCCTTGTTGACTTTGCCTATATCTGATTTTTTCACCATCTTTCTTTCAATTTCTGCCTTTTTCTTGTTAAATGTGTCTTTATTTTCATTCATATTTCTTTTCTGGTTAGTTCTGGCCTTTATCCTATCATATTTATTCATAACTATTACGTCTGTCTCCTGATTATGTACATCAGTGAATGGTTCTATTTGTGACTTTATTATAATGTTATCATTCATGTCTGACTGTTCCTGTTGACATTCAATTCTTTCAAAATCTGCCTTAATATTATTTGCCTTATTGTCAGTTTCTATCACTTGATACAAGTGGTCTGTATCTAAATCTTTAGGATGGTTTGTTTCCATGACAATGTCAAACTCCTTCTGGTCAAGTTGAGCCATAATACTATTCTCTGTTTCACTTGATTCCATGAGAATACCAGCCTTCTGGTCAAGCTGACCCATATCAGTATTAATCATGCTAAATATTTCACCAATTTTGCATATCCCACGGCCAAGCTGATCCTTATCAATATCTTGGGTTTCATTGTTTCACTTACTTTAACTGCTTCTTTCCTGTCCACCTGACCCATATCTTCTATTTCATTTGAATCCGTGAACATGCATGCAAGTTGACCAATGTCTATAACTTCTGTATCACCTGTTTCACTGACTGCTTCTGTCCAGTCAAGCTGACCTATATCTATATCTTCTGATTTATTTAGATCTGTGACTATGCATGTCAGTTGATTCAGATCAATATTTTTTGTTTCATTTATTTCACTTTCTTTAACTGCTGCCTTCAAGTCAATCTGACCCACATCAATATATTGTGGATTTTTTGATTCTGTGACTATGCATGTCAGCTGACCAATATCGATAACTTCAATTTTATTTTCTTCTAAGATAATGTCAGGTTCTGTCTGAACAAACTTTTCCATATCAAAATCGTTCATGCTTAAAGTTTTACCAACTATACGTATCCTCTGATCATGCTCTGTAATATTACTGGTTTTATCTGTATCAATGTTTTCGTCTGTTTCTCTTGGGTTAAGTTGAGACAGGTTTACTTCTATGTTTGTTTTATAGGGTTCCATGTATAGGCTTTCTTCATTCTGGTTAAGTTTGACATCTGCTGATGTATCCACAGTAATATTGTCTACATCCTTCTATATCTATATCAGTCTTCTATTATATGATTTTCCTCCTCAATACTTGCTTCAGTGTCTGTTTCTGGCCTCATTTATATCACATCCTGATTTAAGTTTACTTTCTGTCACAGAACAGTAGCCAGTGACAGGTTCATCAACAGAAAGAATCTTTACACACAAAACAATATTCACTTTTAAGCAATTTAACTTCTTCATTTAAACTTGATAGTTTATGTTTTTCATTACATATCAAGTCAAAGGTCGTGAATCATCTTCATTTCTTTTTCTACAATGAAAAAAAAAGATTTTCTAAGTTTGAGTTACATGTGCTTTATATCTCAAATCTTAAAACTGTTCACTATTAACCACTCTCAGATTTAATCTTTAAAGTCTACCAAGACTTGGCAATTCTGAATATCTTGGCTAACCATATAACCACTATACCACTAGCAATAAAAGTGTTTACATTGAATATTGACTACTTGTAGTGTTGCCCATAAAGATGAACCTACTAATGGGATGAGAATAAAGGGGGACTGACATGTTTCATAAACAGGAGAAACATATTTTCAAATGTTATCAGGTTTCAAATGGATTGGATTGGATTGGTGGTGTTTTATGCTCCAGTCAAGAATCTTTCACTTATATTAAAGTAGTCAGTTTTGGTATATTGAAGAAAACCAGAGTGCCCAGAGAAAGGCACCAACAAACAAATATTTCCACACTTGGATCTACCTCAGGGGGATTCAAACCTAGATGGTAAGAGGCACTGTGATCAGGAAGAGCACACTTTAGTCACTCTGCCACCGAGACCCCCTAGTTTCAATGGAGTACATGACTAATGAAGAGACCATAATTTGGAATTTTAATCAACTAGATAAAAAGAAAGGACATCTATTTTTCATGTCATTTTTTGAGATCAAACTTAGGTACACAATATTTTGATTATCTTTTATCACGACAATATTAGTAAAGTAGGAACTAATTTATTCTTCTAATCCTGTGTATGTACAAACTGTACTAGAACATTTGATATACAGAATAACATACTGGGTATTAACAGCCTTAAGATGGAAGGAAACTGTACTGCATGCTGGGATTAGTCCATCTTAAAAATAAGTCTGTGGAAAACTTGAACAAGCATAGGGTTTGTTCTATCAAAATGCTGTGTGTGTGTACAAGGTTTCTTTTTTTTTTTTTTTTTTTTTTTTTTTTTGATCAAAATGGTTAGACAGTCAAAATCTATTCAAGCATAGATTTGGTCCAATTTCAACAAATTATTAATAAAAAGAAAGGAAATTGAACACAATAATAATCATCAAAATAAATAAGTACCAAAGATTAATGCCAAATTCTCCAATGAAATGTTATTTTTCTGCTATAAGTAAATGGACTAAGAAAAACATATTTTGTACAGTAAATATCACCAGTCTCTACATTGGAATCTGGCCACAATGTGGAGTGGGGGTGGGTAAAAGTGTTATAGACCCAAGTCAGGATTCTTTCAATTATATCAGGGTTTTGGGATGGTGAAGAAAACACCTTTACCAAGAGTATACAACAAAATTTTAACTGACAGAGCCTACTTCCTTGATACAATTGGTAGAATTATCACTTGGGTGTATTAACTGACAGAACCTACTTCCTCTATACAAGTGATAGAATTATCACTGGGGTTTATTAACTGACAGAACCTACTTCTTTGATACAAGTGATAAAATTATCACTGGGTCATATTAACGGAAAGAACCTACTTCCTTGATACAAGTGAAAGAATTATCACTGGGGTGTAACAGATTCTACTTCCTTGATACAAGTGATAGAATTATCACTGGGCTGTATTAACTGACAGAATCTACTTCTTTGATACAAGTGATAGAATTATCACTGGGGTGTATTAACTGACAGAACCTACTTCTTTGATACAAGTGATAGAATTATCACTGGGATGTATTAATTGACAGAACCTACTTCTTTTATACAAGTGATAGAATTATCACTAGGATGTATTAACTGACAGAACCTACTTCTTTGATACAAGTGATAGAATTATCACTGGGATGTATTAACTGACAGAACCTACTTCTTTGATACAAGTGATAGAATTATCACTGGGCTGTATTAATTGACAGAATCTACTTCTTTGATACAAGTGATAGAATTATCACTGGGTCGTATTAACAGAAAGAACCTACTTCCTTGATACAAGTGATAGAATTATCACTGGGATGTATTAACTGACAGAACCTACTTCTTTGATACAAGTGATAGAATTATCACTGGGATGTATTAACTGACAGAACCTACTTCCTTGATACAAGTGATAGAATTATCACTGGGATGTATTAACTGACAGAACCTACTTCTTTGATACAAGTGATAGAATTATCACTGAGGTGTATTAATTGACAGAACCTACTTCTTTGATACAAGTGATAGAATTATCACTGGGTCGTATTAACAGAAAGAACCTACTTCCTTGATACAAGTGATAGAAGTATCACTGGGTCATATTAACAGAAAAAACCTACTTCTTTGATACGAGTGATAGAATTATCACTGGGTCGTATTAACAGAAAGAACCTACTTACTTGATACAAGTGATTCAATTATCAATGGGGTGTATTAACGGAAAGAACCTACTTCTTTGATACAAGTCATAGAATTTTCACTGGGGTGTATTAACTGACAGAACCTACTTCCTCAATACAAGTGATAAAATTATCACAGGGGTGTATTAACTGACAGAACCTACTTCTTTGATACAAGTGATTCAATTATCACTGGGGTGTATTAACTGACAGAACCTACTTCCTCTATACAAGTGATAGAATTATCACTGGGGTGTATTAACTGACAGAACCTACTTCCTTGATACAAGTGATAGAATTATCACTGGGGTGTATTAACTGACAGAACCTACTTCTTTGATACAAGTGATAGAATTATCACTGGGGTGTATTAACCGACAGAACCTACTTCCTTGATACAAGTTATAGAATTATCACTGGGGTGTATTAACTGACAGAACCTACTTCCTTGATACAAGTGATAGAATTATCACTGGGTCGTATTAACAGAAAGAACCTACTTACTTGATACAAGTGATTCAATTATCAATGGGGTGTATTAACGGAAAGAACCTACTTCTTTGATACAAGTCATAGAATTTTCACTGGGGTGTATTAACTGACAGAACCTACTTCCTCAATACAAGTGATAAAATTATCACAGGGGTGTATTAACTGACAGAACCTACTTCTTTGATACAAGTGATTCAATTATCACTGGGGTGTATTAACTGACAGAACCTACTTCCTTGATACAAGTGATAGAATTATCACTGGGTCATATTAACAGAAAGAACCTACTTACTTGATACAAGTGATTCAATTATCAATGGGGTGTATTAACGGAAAGAACCTACTTCTTTGATACAAGTCATAGAATTTTCACTGGGGTGTATTAACTGACAGAACCTACTTCCTCAATACAAGTGATAAAATTATCACAGGGGTGTATTAACTGACAGAACCTACTTCTTTGATACAAGTGATTCAATTATCACTGGGGTGTATTAACTGACAGAACCTACTTCCTTGATACAAGTGATAGAATTATCACTGGGGTGTATTAACTGACAGAACCTACTTCCTTGATACAAGTGATAGAATTATCACTGGGGTGTATTAACTGACAGAACCTACTTCTTTGATACAAGTGATAGAATTATCACTGGGGTGTATTAACCGACAGAACCTACTTCCTTGATACAAGTTATAGAATTATCACTGGGGTGTATTAACTGACAGAACCTACTTCTTTGATACAAGTGATAGAATTATCACTGGGTTGTATTAACTGACAGAACTTACTTGTTCTATGAGCTACTTTTCCACACAGACTAAGAATTCCACAAATTGCCATAAATTGATACATTTTTGGATAATGATGATTTGTAGACTTTTGCCAATTTTCAGATCGAATTTGTGATGCTGTACAATTCAGTTAAGATAGAGTTTTGGATATTTGTGAGATTCGTATGGATTTAGCTACAATCGCACAAATACATGTCAAAATTCATTATGATTTACAAGAATCTATTACGAAGGCTTCACAAACGTTAGGTATTAGTTGTGAATCAGTTAAGAATATGCCAAATGCCTGTGCGAATCATGTACGAATAAAAATGAATTTGTGACTATTCTTGACAAAATGTAGGATTGTCCTCCAGATAGCAATTCTTGGGATTCGTGACAAATTCGTAGCAGATTCCTGGTCAAGCCATGAATTCACGAATTCCTGATTGAGTTAAAAATATCTAAGAATGCCTACAATTTGAATAAGATTCAGTTAAGATAACTGAGAATACACTACAAGTTTGTTACGAACAAACAATGATTTGTTGGAATCGGGAATTCGTGGCCAAAAGTTTGAACAGCTCAAAACTTTTGCAATGAATTCCCGAATGCTCAAGAGTTGTAAGAACTGACTACGGATCAGATACGAACTTTACGAACTACAAATCTAAAAATGTATCAATTTATGGCCATTTGTCGAATTCTTAGTCTGTGTGGAATAGTAGCATAACAAGTCATAGAGTTATCACTGGGGTGTATTAACTGAAAGAGCCTACTTCCTCAATACAAGTGATAGAATTATCACCGGGGTGTATTAACCGACAGAACCTACTTCCTCAATACAAGTGATAGAATTATCACAGGGGTGTATTAACTGACAGAACCTACTTCTTTGATACAAGTCATAGAATTATCACTGGGGTGTATTAACTGACAGAACCTACTTCCTCAATACAAGTGATAGAATTATCACTGGGGTGTAAACTTCTTTATTCAACTTTACTCCAATTTAGCCTTTAAGTTAACAACCTTACACAATTATAGATGATACTTTAGAATCCCTAAAAGATGGGGTAGTTTAAGTGGGCAAATGGTTTAAAGTACATGTTAACACATCACAGTGCCTCTTACTGCCTCTTGTCCAAGGTCTGGTATCCTCCACCATCCCAAAAATTTCTTCACTCCATTTCCTTCATAGATGATGGACCATTTTACTGACTTGTATCTGTACTGATGAAATGTGGAACCAGATATCCTGGACAATTATTAATATTAGCAGGTAAGTAGATTGGGTTGAATTGAATTAATGGTGTTGTATGTCCCAGTCAAGATTCCTTCACTTATGAAAAGGTGGCCAGTTTTGGAATAGCGAGGAAACGGGAATGCCTGTAGAAAACTACTGACCTTCAGCAAACATACCGGTACTGACAAACTTTCTCACACTAGAATCTGCCTGAGCAGGATTCAAACCTTGGCAGTGAGAGGCAGTGTGATACATAAACATGCACTTCAGACCATTAGGTCATCGAGGCCCCAGTACCTGTTAATAGTTTTTTGTCATATCAACCATTTTTCTGATTTTTCTCCATGATGAGATAATTTTAATTCAGATTAACTTGCAAACCATTTAGTCACAACATGACAGTCAGCCAACCAGAAATAATCAAGATATTAAGTGAACAATCTACTAGAAAAAGCGAGCTGAAATTAAAATATGTTGACCTTTTACAGCCTTACATGCATACAATTTTTTATATTTCTATTCAATACTCAGATAGCTGTGTGCTTCAATACTTCCCAATGTTCTTCAATATGATAATAAATTCCCCAGTCATGATTTGCATAAATTTGAAATAGTTAAGGAATAACTTGCATTGTTAACAAGTTTTTTGATTCATAATATGAAAAACAGTGTGTACATTTCATAATGCGATATGCACGTTATGAAGTGTGCATACCTTTTCTCATGTTATGACTCAATAAACTTGTTAAAAACACATGTTATTCCTTATAATTTAATTTTTAACACTTAAACTAAAACAAAACAATGTTTTGTTTCAATTTTCTTGACTTTTTTATAATTGAAATAAAATTTCCTCTGCATTGGAACTTGTCATCAACAAATAATTTTAGCCAATGGAAAGAAACATAAGCCACACCCTTCACATTTAGTGTTGCCATGATTGCTTTGTTTATTAGGGTATAAAGTGAAAAACAATCACATGAGTTAATTGAGATAAAGGAGAGGTGTGGAAGAAGACAGATTTCTTACTTATTTCTGTTTTTATTATTGTTGAAAACACAGAAAATAAGTCTATAGAGGAAATTTTTGAAAATAAAAAAAAAAATACACAAATAAGCCTATCACAAATATTTCTCATTAGCAGTTTTTGGTAAAATTTAAATAAATTAATCAGTTATGTGTGTAAAACTGCAGATAAAGCGATACTGATTATGGTTAAACCACCTGTTATAGTCTGATGTTATAAGCTAAAACAGTAAATACTAAGTGGTACACAATGTATAAAAGATTAAATTCATTGTAATTTTTCAAGTATATAATCTACAGCTGCTTCAAAACTAGATTCTGTCCTAAACGGAATTGGATCAAACTTTGATTCATCTCCGTCTCGATATTTTCCTGTTTTTACTAAAATGCCCAGCATTCCTGCATTCTGAGAACCACCTATATCATCCCTTGCATCATCACCAATCATCACACATTCCTCTGGTTTACAATCAAACCCATTAATGGCAGAATGAAAAAATGTCTTCTCGGGTTTTCCAACAACAAGAGCTTTGACATCAGAAGCGTATTCTAACGCAGTTACAAATGGTCCAGGACCAAGTGCTAAACCGTCTTTTCTTTTATAATATCTAGCTTTGTGTATAGCTATCAAAGGACATCCATCTACCAACAGTCTGAATGCCTTATTCATATCCTCGTTGTTAAAACAATCTGGAGCTAATCCAATCACAACAGAATTTGGATTGTCGGAAGATAATCCTTTAAAGTCTTCCATCGCTTTTGATCCACCATTAACAGTGGTCTCAGAGATTTTTGTTCAATCAATTTTCTAGCTGCTGATAAAGAAGTAAAAATATCTATTTTATCTATGCCAAATCCAATATTTTGCAGTCTAGTATACAAAGCATTTTGGGATTCTTTGGTTGTATTTGTTACAAATCGTACATTTAACCCAGAATTTTGTAGTTTTTTTACGGCATTTATTGATCCCGGTATTTCTTCATCTTCTATATGAATTGTGCCACTCAAGTCAACAAGGACAGTCTTTATTTTCTGTTTAGCCATTACAGCCAATGAAAGTTCTAGAATAAAAGTGTAGGAAAGAAAAAAAATTACTTTTTACCCTTTATGCATTATTCTGGGTAAATTTTGGTATAGAGAGAGAAAGAAAAGAAAAAAAGAAAACAATAATTACCCAGTAATTTGTTACAAGAAGCTAGAAAATTGAATAGTTAAAAGAATTACTTTGGTTTAGTTTGTTCTATGTTTAGATAAAATCATAAAGGAATATAAAAAGAAGCTGACAGGATTCTAGACTACAAAGTAAGGGACCCTCCTACATGCCTGTGGTGGAACTGATTTTTTGAGACCTAAGGTGTCTGGTTGCTTGGCCAGTAAAGTTACAAGGATTTGGATAAACTTATGCCATATCAGGGCCTGGTTGTTCAATTACTTTTTTGGCTTAACCTTTCGGCTTCTGAAAATTAAGTCTCGTATATAAGCCAATGGTCAATTAAATTTTTAATTTTCAAAAAAAAAAAAAAAAAAAAAAAAAAAAAAAAAAAAAAAAAATGATCTAGATGATAATATCGTCAAAGTAAAACAAATATTGTTAACATTACCTTACAGAGGAAGTTTGCTGTGGTCCTGTATTTTAGCATGTACACTTGACTGTATTCAACTTCTCTGTAATTGTTTAAAGAAGAGAAACTGTAAGAATCAACAACTCAAGTATCAAAGAACATGTACATGTTTACATCAAATAAGCAGTTTAAAGATGATACAAGTACAATGCTAACAGATGATACAAGTACAATGCTAACAGATGATACAAGAACATTGCTAACAGATGATACAAGTACAATGCTAACAGATGATACAAGTACAATGCTAACAGATGATACAAATACAATGCTAACAGATGATACAAGTACAATGCTAACAGATGATACATGTAAAATGCTAACAGATGATATAAGTACAATTCTTACAGATGATACAAATACAATGCTAACAGATGATACAAGTACAATGCTAACATGTGATACAAGTAAAATGCTAACAGATGATACTAGTACAATGCTAACATGTGATACAAGTACAATGCTAACATGTGATACAAGTACAATGCTAACAGATGATACAAGTACAATGCTAACAGATGATACAAGTACAATGCTAACAGATGATACAAGTACAATGCTCACATGTGATACAAGTACAATGCTAACATGTGATACAAGTACAATGTTAAAAGAAGATACAAGTACAATGTTAACAGAAGATACAAGTACAATGCTAACAGATGATACTAGTACAATGCTAACATGTGATACAAGTACAATGCTCACATGTGATACAAGTACAATGCTAACATGTGATACAAGTACAATGTTAACAGAAGATACAAGTACAATGCTAACAGATGATACTTGTACAATGCTAACATGTGATACAAGTAAAATGCTAACAGATGATACTAGTACAATGCTAACATGTGATACAAGTACAATGCTAACATGTGATACAAGTACAATGTTAACAGAAGATACAAGTACAATGCTAACAGATGATACTTGTACAATGCTAACATGTGATACAAGTAAAATGCTAACAGATGATACTAGTACAATGCTAACATGTGATACAAGTACAATGCTAACAGATGATACAAGTACAATGCTAACAGATGATACAAGTATAATGCTAACAGATGATACAAGTACAATGCTCACATGTGATACAAGTATAATGCTAACAGATGATACTAGTACAATGCTAACAGATGATACAAGTACAATGCTAACAGATGATACAAGTACAATGCTAACAGACGATGCAAGTACAATGCTAACAAACGATACAAGTACAATGCTTACAGACGATACAAGCACAATGCTAACAGATGATACAAGTACAATGCTTACAAACGATACAATGACAATGCTTACAAACGATACAATGACAATGCTTACAAAGATACAAGTACAATGCTAACAGACGGTACAAGTACAATGCTTACAGACGATACAAGTACAATGCTAACAGACGGTACAAGTACAATGCTAACAGAGGATACAAGTACAATGCAAACAGATGATACAAGTACAATGCTAACAGAACAAGACCTTCTGATTTATATAATAAGACTTTGATGTCTCAGTGACAAATACATTAAATTTTAATTTATCAGCTAAAGGATCTTGGTACATCTCATCACTCTGGTTAAAACCACATTAGGATAGATTATTCTATCATAATCCCATCTTTTTCATTTTAGTTTTCAGTTAAATTCCAAAAGCTAATTTTTAAAATACTTTAAGCTGCATCGTTTTTCAATTTTCTGAATTTGTTTTGATTTTTCTAAAAATATATATTTTTTAAAATAGATAACCTCTTATCATGATCTGTGAGATTCATTTTCTAAAATTTCATTCCTATTAGCTGTAAATAAACGGAATCCTCTGACTGGTTGGACACTTGCTTAACAATGATTACTATTAGCTTGAAGCATGTGCACTGATGTACAGAGACTCGAATGAGTACAAGGGGAAAACTGACAAATGCATTAATTGTCCATCATTAATATCCAATGTATTTGCAATGGTGTTATTTATCCAAATGACAAATTTAATGAAATCCTGGGTTTTATTTCTCATATTTCACCATTTTGTAAGATGAGTTTACACAACTCAAGTTTTTTTTAATGATGTAACCATGTTCTAAAATAGGATCCTAAAGATCTACATCTTGCTGTGAAAATACTGCTATTTTTGTATTTATGTGAGATTTTATCACTGAACCAAATGTAACATTGTTCATTCGAAACATCATTACAAGACTAAGTAAATCGGCATTTTTTTAAATTTTTCCAAGGAAAACTCAATGCAGCTTTAGCTGTCTCTATGTATAAAAATGTTCTTCGTAAATCCTATAATTGTGTATTTAAGTTAATTGTCTTCTAACACAAGCTATATAGACAATAGCATAGCAATTTTATAGTCAATGTGTCAAGTGTATTTACATAAAAAAATTCCTAATAAGCAACAGATTTTTAAGAATCATGGCTGGTGATATATGACGGATGAAACACTGAATGCTTATTTAAGTTGAATACAACACCAAATTTAGAAATTTATTCAGGTAAAACAAAGGGGTTTAAAAATCTTCAAGTCCGATTTACTTAACTTTAACCTAACAGCAAGGAATTTATGAAAATCACTTAAGACCTGGTCCAAGTTTCACAATCATTCACTCAATTGAGTGTAGACTCAATTCAAAAATTCCAATTTTTATCTCGTCAATATTTTAAAAAATTTCAAGTTTTATGAGACAAAGTTTTGTTCTGTCCAACAAACCTACACTAAACACTTATACATTACCGGGCTTAACCTTTGAGTAATGGGGATGTGTTTAACAAAATTTAGTAGGAACACAGTGTAAACACTGCAGTAAATAGCATTGCACCATGTGAATACTTTGTGCATGGTCCAGTTTTAAAACATTTCTGGCATATATTTGCAATAATCTTTTGCTTGGTAAAAGCCTTTGTGGGCTTTTAACTTCATATAAAAATCCTGGAATTATCTTCACTTAGATTTTATTTATTTATTTATTTTTTTTTATTAGTATTTATTTATTTATTTTTGCTTCATTTGCATTTAAAAATGAATTTCCTTAACCTTTATAATAAACAGGAAGAGGATATAACATAAGAACCTCCTACAAAGGACAGTGAATGAGTTAAAATTTGTGTTTACTTCCGTTCTTATATACAAACTCCTGCATTAACTGACACTACTGACTAGCTATGTATTTGCATTGAGAGAGGTCAAGATTTTCGGACGAGAAACTAAATAAACAACTAATGTCAGAGAGAAAGAGAGAGAAATATATAAGTGTATTCTGCTTGCTGTGGTTTAGTTAGTATTTATATTCTAAAATTTATAATACCCTGTTTACCAAAAATCCCGAAAAGCTAGTAAATGTTCACTCTGTACCATGCAACATCACAGCACGTTGACAGATGTTACTTACCGGTATGTTTAAAACCTCTTTCGATTCCAAGAGCACCAATTCAATTTAGGAGAGTTGTCTCCCTTATACCATAGATTGTCGCTTTACATGAATCGATAATACAACTCCCGTTTGATTTTGTGCTAAAATATTTTTTCTTTTATTTTGAATTGGCACGGGGGCTACTGGGGAAAAGGTTCATGCAATTTTTTCGAACCCTACAATCCTATTTATTGAAATTTATATTCAGGCTGACACCTTAAATCTCTTTTGCAACCACTATACAATTCTTGTTTTACACCAAGTACTTTCTTTCTTAAGTTTGAAACACAGCCCCTGAAGAAATAAAGGTTATATTATAAGGCTCTAGTTGGTTCAAGTCTGTTCATTAGTCCGTCTGTCCGCCCTTATATTAATAAAAAAAGTAAGATGCACTATTTAAAGTGGGATCATACATGATTTCAGTCGATGGCAGCTCAGTAGCTCACGCAGTCTTATCATAAAGCAAATGACCGCCAAATGACTTCCTATGGTTACATTTTACATACAACAAATTAATTTCAATTCAATTCAATATTTATTTTTTCTTTTACAGTGATTTTGATATGCGTGTATTACAATAACATTTAATTATATACAATAAATCAGCAAAATGAACTAAGAATATATTACATATGAGAATTACATATGAGAATTATAATATAAGGCATAATGTAAGACGTTCGAGTACGGTTTGCATTTACATTTACCGTCATGATTTATCATATGATTTCAGTATGGTAAAAAAAAGAGCAGACTGCCCACTCATTCATAGATTTGACCAAGTGTCCTTGACCTTTGACCTATACACACTTAAATATGATACGCATCGCATCGCCGTCTCAAATTTATATACATTTGTTTTAAGTGTGATTAAAATCATAGGTGCTAAAATTATGAAGGCAAATATAAAGTTTATGCCAAACCTGAGATTTAGAAAACGATAGGCTTTCAATGATATTCAATGATTTTCTGAATGAAATATTCAAAAATTCATAAATGACAACTATTTCATTCAGAAAATTCAAAAATTTTATAATATGACGCTATTAAAGACCGATACATACATGTAAGGTGAATAACATACCCTACTATTTCTGATTTGATTTTTTGACAAATTTGAAAAAATATACCTGGTCTTATACTCTCATTGGAATTTGAAAATTTGTTCCATCAAAACTAGGAAATTGAATATTTGTGGTTCATGATTTGTTTTTCATCAAGCCTTATTAAATTTTAATTTTTTCATGGTTTCGGTTGCGTTATATGAGAAAAAATATGTTTAAAGCTGCGATTTTTCCCTCTCTTGAATAATCCTTACCATTACATTTACAATCTGTTGATCACATTTAAAATCTTATAAGCTTATCTAACCAGCAACACAATCATTAAAATAATTAGCCTGATCAGATGTTTCCATGACAAAAGGTTGTAAGGAAGGAATTAAACTAGGTATTACGTACCGTATATACGAGAAATATTATCTTTAATATGAGTTTGTCTTTTCTTTGTATTGTTTATAAAAATGTTTTACCTTTGATTTTTATTGTTTCGTGTTCCTTGTATTTTTTTATAAAAATGTTTTACCTTTGATTTTTATTGTTTCGTGTTCCTGGTTCCGTAGGATATTGCCAAGAACATGTGAAACAATAAGAATATTATTGTAATTATCCCTTTATTCTATTACTGAAACTCCTCTGTAATACAATGCGTAAACAATTGTTAATGGACATACAGCGATTAAAAAACATCCTGTCGTTGTAACTTAATTCTCAAAAATAACAGCTAATAGATACGTATTCAAATACATTTGTTCTTAGATTAATGCTCAAGATAAAAGGCCTTCTTTGCTTATACAACCTTTTAAACATGATAAAGTTCTCTTTGGAAACTTGTCAAAGTTTTTATACAATATCAAACAGTTATCGATTCCATTTCCAAAGGGAAGAATCTGTTATGTCACATGAAGTTAACTGACAAAACAAAAATAATCATGTATCTTTTAATTATATTAATATATGTATTCAAATTAATTCAAAAGATCCAACAAGACCTTACAAGGAAAAAAACGAACATACAATGTAAATTGTGAACAACTGTTTTAAAATACATAATCAAATTGGAGTAAATATCAAGCTGTTTAATAATAAAAAAACATATATGTACAACGCACAAAAAGACTGGAAGATACTGATTACAAACAGTCAATATCACCAGTCAAACAGTCAACAGTCAACATCAATAATCAAATAGTCAACATCAACAACCAAACGTCAACATCAACAAACAAACGGTCAACATCAACAGACAACAGTCAACATTAACATCAAAAGTCAAACAATCAACATTCAACATCAACAATCAAACAGTCAACATCAACAACCAAACGGTCAACATCAACAGACAGTCAACAGTAAACATCAAAGTCAAACAATCAACAGTGAACATCAACAAACACAGGTGCTTGTAAATATCCTATCAATAAAGGAGTGATATCCGGTGCATATTATGTCACTCAAAGTAAAATCCCATTAAAACTTTTATTTTTCCATTTAAAATTGAAATAAAATTTTCTTTTTCATAGTTATAAGAAGGGATTAAAATTTAATCTGAATAAGCCGAGGCATCTGCCTGTAGAATTCACGATTTAAAATTTGTTACAATAATATTTATACTTATAGCATCCAAAACAGTATCAATATGAAATGGTTTGAAATATTAAAACTTTGATTAAGTATTGTATTATGTGTTTAAACATACATTTCAGAATACTGCATTCCGTATACTTCCATATAAGTACGAAGAATTTGACGAATTTTTTAATTAAAACGCATAGAGCGCATTCCTCTCCACGAAATAAAACACAAACATACCAAACCTTGTCCAAAGATATTTTGACTTTTAACTAACTTTTATATTTTATCTTCCGTTTTGCAAATTTTCGTCAATGGAGAGGGATGCGCTGACATTGAAAATTGTGGACAAAGATAAAACTCACTACCCCTTTATTGCCTCAGATATTATGCATACTTGATATTAACTAGCACACGAGCTTGACATCGTTTACGCTGGTTTGTGGTCAGACGTAGGGGATAATAAACTCAAAGTCCCGGATTAGAATCTTTCATATCGTCACTTTTTTATTTGTTTTAATATATTTGATGATATTTTATCTTCATTTCATAAATATTTTTCTCATTTAAATACAGTGAATATATATTTTCAACAAATAACTCAGTTAAGTTATGCATTGCTTATCTGAACGCGTTATTAAAACTAGTTTGAAAACATGTCGTATTGTTAGTTTAAACAATATTTTATTTAATTAAATATAATACATTTAACACGATTACAAATAATAAATTCATAGGATTCTGTAACTAGAGAATATCTCTAATATTAACCAGTCTCCTATATCTCAAAAAATTAAACATCTAATGAAGGTGTATAATCAATTACATAATAATAATAGTACATGTAATAATAATATAAATAATAAATTGTGGTGGAATAATAATAATAATAATAATAATAAATATGCATTCAAAGTGAGTGCATGTGCAAAAAATAGATATACATGTATGAGTCTATTCATATATCACTGAAAAAAAATATATATATATTGGTTAAATAAAATAAAATACATGTAAAATAAAATAAAATAAAATAAATTTAAATAAAATAAAATAAATAAAATGGGTGTATATTAAGTAATGATAATAATAACATGATTGACAATGGAATAATGATAAAGCCATGACCTCGCTTGTTGAATATAAAGACAAAGACAGTAAATAATGTTAAGTAAAGCGTTTACTTCTTAAAATGAATTCTTGTACTGTGAGAAATATAATTTTGTTGTCTTCGAAGGACAAAGTAGGGTCACCAAACAATAATTTATCAACTGTTAGAACAAAGGGAAGTCGTATTGTTATAACGTAACGATCTATTATCAGGCCACTCGTGAGTTCCCTATTCCATTTTTAAGTATACAAATTAACATTGTGAAGCAAGTAAAATCACTGCAATATAAGTGTGTTAGTTCACAGACGAAAGTAGTGTATTGTTTATTCTACTCCTCAAAATTACCGGTCCCTTCAAAATTGCCAATAATAATAGTGAGAAAATGACCGAAGACACATTTTTTACATTTAGTTTTTCTTTGCCTACTTACATTTTTCAGATGTCTTTATTCCGTCACTGTTTCAACAGCTTGTTGCTTAAAATCCTTTCAAATCTAAATAGAAATAATAGAAATAATATATTGTTTGTATAAAATAATTTCAATTTTTTTGCAATGTGAATATTGGGGTTTTTGTCAAATATATGTCGAATATTTCATTTGCATAACAAGTTCACCACTTAATTTGGAAAAAAGCAATTTTAAAAGGATGAGTCTCAATAAGCCGAGCGATCCGCCAAGAGGAAAAAATGCCAAGAAACAAGGTTACACCTTTGGGAGACCTCTATATCCCAACATCACCCGAGGCCAAATGCAAATTCATTTTAGCCTAAAGTGCCTATATAAAACATAATATAGACATCTCAAAATTGTTTCTAGGCAAAAAAAAAAATAATTAATAAGAAAATATGTCATTGGTATTTGTTTACTTATATTACCAGACGTGATTGTGAAGAACAAAATTAACAATACATGATTTTCGCCTGTGAACTATTGCAGCGTCTACATTGCAATGATAAAAGTTCCGTGTTTTACATGCTTTATAATGTTATACCTGAAACTTGTATAGGAAACGCACGGGTATTGACTAGTGGTCTGATAATACATCATAATGTTGTTTGTATTGAAACTAAGTTATAATTGTGTGTTCAGATGAGCAGTGCGCAATTTAATTTGGTTATTTGTTGATGAGTATGTACACTGCGTTTAAATGAGACAAATATTGTAAAAATGAAAAAAAAATGCAATAAAATATATTATAACAAATAAAAAAACGGAGGAAATGTATGATTCGAACCCAGGACTTTGAAGTTGTCACTTTCTACGTCTTACCACACAGCCAGCGTAGATGATATGGAAATCGTATGCTAGCTAATATCACGTATGTATATTGTTCGAGGCGATAAAGTGGGGTGCGTTTTATCTTTATCCCCAAATTTCATTGTAAGCGCATCCCTCTCCATCCACCAAAATTTGCAAAACAGAGGATAAAATATAGACGTTTTGGTAGTTAATATATCTGTGTAGAGAGGAATGCGCTCTATGTGTATTAATTATTTCCGTCAACATTTTCGCATTTGTATGGAAGTATACGGAATGCAGTATTCTGAAATGTATGTTTAAACACATAATGTAATGTTTTGTCAAACTTTTAATATTCAAAACCGTTTCGTTTTGGTACTCTCTTTTGTATGTTTAAAGTGCAAAATAAAATTGCAACAAGTTAAAAATTTTGAATTCTATAGGCGGATAGCTCGGCTTTTTGAGAATTATCCTTTCTAGATAAGGGTAGTTCAGCAAGCTTGACCTGAATATATGGTCTAAATTAAGGTTAGTTCCCTAGGTTAAACAAATGAAAATGTTTTTAAATTAACATACCTTAGTTATGTGAATTTCTTAATCTTGGACGATGTGTACGTTATAATAATTTGGTGGTCATTCGGCAAAATCGAATAGTGTTTTGTTAGGGGACCATATAACGAAACCGTGAAATACATTTATCATATTGTCATATGCCAAATTTTGAATTTTTGTAAAATAAAGTACAGTATTCAATTTTTTTATGTAGCCATTTATAAGTGGTTCAAGTTATTTTCTTAAAAAAAATAAAATTAAAATTATGTTTAAAAATTGAAGTTTTATGTTACTGCATCAACCAAACCAAAAATGCCACCACCACCACCACCGTCATCATCAAAATCATCATCAGCTAAGACGTTCAAAGAATTCAGTAATAATCGCTCCCTAAAAACCTTTCGTAAAGTTAAGTTAATTTTTAAAGTTTCTGTTGTTTGTTTTCTCTTCAAGACAAAACAATTTACTGAGTAACAACCAAGTCAACAATAAACACTTTATGCTGAATCAGTGATAGGTTTGGAATAACAACATGTTTTTTGATCGCATTTCCAAGTGTAAAAGGGTTTCATATTTATAGAGCTATATGTTTGTTTATAATCTTTTTATAGGGTACCCCATTAGTATCTAGGATTACCACATACTGATAAAGGTCTAAGCGTTTACAGTCTAAAAATGTTCTCTTCTTTCAGTAAAAACCCATCTGTCAGTAACTTCAGTACTTTGATTATTATACAAACCTCTACAATGTAGCTTAACATTTCTAAATAAGCAGGCCCCTCCCTTCAAATATATTTATACATCAATTCTGCATATTTATTTCTATGGAAACCACATCAATGCATAGTTAAATAAACGCAAATGGTATATAAATTATTTCCATTGCAGATAATCTATATCATTATATCATTCACCATGGCATGGAAAATGTTGCTTTTTGTTCTTTTATTTAACATTGCGTCGGCAGAAAATTTTATTCGGAAAGTCGACAAAGACACACAGAGGAAGACCATAATGACAATTGGAAATTCCAACAAAGTAGATATGGTTTTAGGGACAAAATTTAAAACCAAAAGAGAAATAAAAGCAGCATTCAGAGAGGATCCATGTTACGAATCATCGTCTTGTAAAATCCAGGGTCATCAATCACTCCCATTATGTTATTGTGACAAATTGTGTACTTTCTTTGGAGATTGTTGCTATGATGCAATTCTAGATGAAAACATCAGTAAAAGAGTAAAACCACCACTACAAATTTTAAATGCATATATCTAAAGTTTAAAAATCCGTTTCTTTACAAGTACTGGGTGGTCACAGAATGTCCTATGGATTTTGATAATACATTGATAATACTTCAGTGTAAAAGCCGAACGAATATTTTACACAGATTACCAGTTTTTGATTCAAATGGTATTGCATACGCCTAACGCATATTGTGCATTGTGTAATGGTGTTTTACGTTATACACTCTCACTAATGAATGTCAACAATAAAATACAATGTTATGATTCAATCGCAGCAGAAATGGAAGAACGTGATTTTCCATTTTCTTTATATTCAAATTGTGCAATTGAAAACAATGGCGTAGAACCCCCGGCGAACTTTTCTTTCCGCTATTGCCACGGTGTGTACAGGGGCATGTATAATACAAGTAATCAATTATGCAAGACATACCAGAATCCTATATTTGCAATCAAGAGATCCATCGAAACCTCTTAACTCTGATTTGATGAAAAACTATTTTTGCATAAAAGATGAAAATTTTAATTTAACATGCCCCCATGCATTTGTTGGTATAGTAAAATTAGATTTTGACCTTTATCCATTGACTATTTTGTTCCGCTTCTGGCCTCCAAAAATAACGTTTGACTCTAAACAATGTGATGAGGAGGAAGTTTTTAACGCTTCAACAGTAAGTAACTATAGTGATAAGTCATCAAAATTAAGTCGCTTCAACAGTAAGTAACTATAGTGATCAAAAGTCATCAAAATTTAATTACTTTTTTCTTTCACAGTACAGTGTCAGGGCCGATAGATATACTTGGACCTTACATTAACAGTTACAATTTTTGGACCAGTTTATTATGATAAGAATTATTTTATTGTGATATTCATAATGGTAAATTAAACATTTTGAAACAAAGCCATAGATTTAATTTTTATTAAAATTATTTTTTCTAATCCAATTATTCAAAATGTGATTTTTTTATAAAAATCTAAATACATTGTGTTTTAAGCATTTTCAAATAAAGAGTTTAATCAAATGGCACTGACAGTAATTAATACTTTAAAAAAGTAAAGATAATAAAACAAACATACCAGTCCTTGTCCATAACATAATCCAAAAAACAAAGTAAAAATTTTGCAAACTGGCAAAATATGTTACACACGTGAACTTCCATCAAGGAAGTGAGGCCGAGCAAGACTATTTTAAAATTTTAAATCTTTAAATTTTAAATTGAGCAACTTTGTGTGCATTATATATATATATATATATATATATATATATATATATATATATATATATATATATATATATATATATATACCAGTGTTTTTAAAGTAGGTTTTTTAAAAATTGAACTGCAATTGCAACTGAACCAGGTTTATGGCGTAAATACATGTTCAGGTTTTTCGAATTATTGTGCATTTTGATTGGCATAGATGTAATAGTTTGATCTTAAACTTGTGCGGAGACAAAATATTTGAAAAATCTGAAAATGTATATTTTTGTAATGATTGATGAAAAATATATTTCAGGGAATATGTTCAAAAAACGGATGTGAAAACAATTTACAGTTATCAAAAGAAATTTGCTATAACGGACCATGGTACAAGAATACTAAAGAGAAATTCTTTTATTGGTTTGAATGTAATAAAACCCTGGATATCAACGATTTACGAAGATTTGCGCTTTCCTTGTATCATAGTTTTGTTACTAATGAATATGACATTTTATATTATACTTTCTTTAAATACGAAAACAACACAGGTATGAATATCACAAGAAAAGAGACAATATTGTATGTAAAAGTAGATGTTGTTCTTAAGACAGTATTGAGTAAAGCTGAGATATATAAAAGTTTTAAGAGCATGTCATCATATTATATCGTTTATAGTGAAACAAATGAAACTGACAATAGTGTCACGAAATTTTACATGCGTTCTTTTAATACAGATGATTTTGAACATATACATGAAACAGATCTTCCCTTTGTTACAGTATCACAAACTTTTGATATCTTACATTTTGAATCAAAAATACAATTTGGACCGCAATATCTAAATGAGACACGATTTTGCGAAAGTGTCACCATTAACACGAGATTGATAAACCCTAGTCAGGCAGTGTTGAAACCGAAAAATTTAACTTTATTTAATATCTCGTCAAAACTTTGTTTAGTTATAGAATCATGGAAATGCCAACATTTTTCAAATCGCATATTTCATATTACGGAAACACAAAACGCTAGGCAATCTCAATTTCTGATTTCGGTTGAAACAATATTGACCTATTGTTTTATGGGTATTTCGAGTATAAGTCTGATCATTTCAATTTCTATACACAAAATTCTCTCAACTTTCAAAACCTTACCTGGCTGTAACACTTTTAATCTTCTTATTAGTATGTTGATGTCACATGTATTTTTCATGGCTGGCATCGGGGCAAATGATTTTGTAATAGTTTGTAAGGTTCTTGGTGTTGTCATTCATTTTTTTTTGCTTACCACCTTTACTTTCATGACCATCGGCGCTTTTCAAATCACACATACATTTACAAAACTTTCCGCAGAACCCAATGTTTTAAAGAGACCAAAACAACCATCTAAATGGCGGCTCATTTTTGTTGGGTACGCCGCTAGTGTTTTCGTCGTGTTACCAAGCGTAATAATCGACATGGTAGATAACATTCCTCTGACAGTTGGATATGGCGGGAAAATTTGTTTACCTTCTAGCTACCCGGCCTCTATTATAGTTTTAGACGGGCCCATTTGTTTATGCATTGCTATCAATCTAATTTGCCTCATTACCTCGATATTTGCAATCTGTAAACAATCTACAAACTCTAACTTGCTGCATAAAAGTTACTTTACTTATCTGTTTGTCTACATTAGACTTACATTTCTATCCGGGACAGTTTGGGTATTTGGAATTTTATCAGGAGTTTTACAAACTCAAACCCTGAATCTTATCTTCGTTATCCTCGTAGGTCTGCAAGGGTTTTTCATTTCTGTTGCAACAACGTGCACGCATCGTATTTATAGGGCTATAAGGAATCTTTAAAAATGTTTTCAGAATTGCCATTTGGCTTTTAAAAGAAGTCAAAAATAAAAAAAATTCTTACAAGATTTAAAGTCTTTAGATCTAAAATGTATTGATTCTTTCTTTGGTAACTATTTACTTTTAGAACGTCATAAGTATTGAATATAGAATAAATTATATATATATATATACATTCTAAAATTATAAACCAAATAGCCAAATATACATCTGATATATATATATATATATATATATATATATATATATATATATATATATATATTGGCTTTACAATTTAACATAAAAATCAAAAAATCAAAAGTTCTGGTTATGAGTCAATTTTAGCATTTAAACCTTATGGAGATGATGTTTTTAATTTCTAAATCAAAATAGATTTTTAGTTGCATTGTCGTATAACGTCTCCATTCCCATTACAAAAAAAAATCAGATTGAATTTGGTCTTGTGAATAAAAATACGCCGCAATTTCGCCATTTATTTATTTATTTTTATTTTTGCGTGGTTATCTGGTTATCAAAAGATTTAAAAGCATTTAATAATTTATAAAGAGCCACTAGTTTGTCGTAACTAATATACAATTAATATTCCCCTGGTTGTGGTATGTTTAATCATCTTAACCAGAAAATATTGTATTAGTTATTTTTAAATTGATACAAAATGCACATATCTTGTCACAACATGCATTTTTGTTTTATTTTGTTATGCTTTTGGAGTTAATATGTCACTAATGTTGTTATAAATTCAATAGGTGGTTTGTGGAAAATTCCCACTGAATGAAAGCTTTATAATAATAAAGTGATAATTTTTAATTTCTTTTAAAATAATGCATTCAAAATCAGCACATGAAAATATTGTCAGATACCACTTTTTAAATTTTTAAAAATCATATATTCAAATATTGAAAAATGAAAATATTAAGGGATACAACACACACACACACACACATACACACACACACACACACACACACACACATACACACACACTAAAATAAAATACAGCAGTTGCTAATCAACCACATTGAACAATATCCAGTGTGTTTTTACAATGGAATTTTAAATATTGTTAAAAATATGTAATAGATGTACTTTCTTTTCTTATTTGTATATTTCTGTAATTTGTTGTTTCGTATTGTAAGTTGCATTGACTATCGACAAGTTCATGTTTTGCACATGGTTTCGATTTTAATATTTTAAACACCGAAAGAACATGGGAATTGCAAACAATCTATCAAAAAAGACAATCAATAAACTGCATATGGTCCTTTGTTTCCTATGATATCAAGATGATGTAGATGAAACAATCCTAATCAGTAATCAGTTATTAATGAAGGGGTCAAGACAGCGGGTTCTAGTTAAATATCATTGTCACTACTTATCATAAATTTTCATAATTTTTTCTGCATTTACCCATAATTCGAGATTTCTCTGATTAACTGTCGGTGTTACAATCTGTAATATATGTAAATAAGTTTAGTTTAGTGTGTTAAACATGTTGGCGTTGTGTATAGTATATTTTGCACCATACGAATAAATGTTAAAATAACATTATTTCACTTTTATATGCATATTTTTGACATACAAGGATTGTTTCTAAAACAAATAATAATAAAAATTCAATTTTATCATACATGCAAAAGGTGTTGGTAATAACAAAAATTCAGGTTAGTAAAGATGCGTAGTCATATTATCTTAACAACATAATACAACGCTATAAGATCTATTTTCACTAAGAAGTATCTTTAAAAAACCCAAAGGAAAGAGTTTCTACGTGCACATTTGACACATCAAAATTTAGCAGGTATTTATTATATATTGTTGATATATAAAAACTTCAATACATGCATTCTCTCGGTCACTTTATTGTCACAGTTATTTGTAAAACATATATTAAACCCAATAACTGGATTTAAAATCAAACGTTTAGTACAATTTATCCATCTTTTGTTAAATTCATTAAATTGACTAAATTCTGAATGTTTACGAGGTGACAGTATAACTTAAAGCAGTTGATCATATAAAAGATTCATTTCATATAAAGTCTTTGCATAATTTTCAACATCAATCAAAATTTATTTGGAACTTAAAAATATGCCCAAATGTGGTATATTGAAAGTCTGGCTTTTATATATTAAGCAGTTGTAAGCAAAATCAAAACCCAGAGATTTTAACATGTACTAGTAACTTGATACTAAGGAGCGAAAGTTTTAATTTAAAAAAAAACAAAGATAAATAGTCATCAAATACAGCAAAATATTTCAAAAGATTTCCGCGTGATTTTTTAAAATATGTGACTATTAACAATGTAGTTTGTTTAACAGGTTTTTAATATATTATATCTGTTGTAGTAAAAAAAAACATGAATGCTGTAAATACATGTTCTTTTGCGTAATTGAAGATAGACAGACTACGTCAATCTTTTTAAACAGAATAGCGCCGAAAAAAAGTTCATACGCTAAATATGCATTTGTATTATAAGGTTTATGAACCAACATTGGATGTTATGTGTACTGCATTCAAATGTATTGTATCTTTAGTTGTAGTAAAGCCATTGTTTAATAAAATTATATTGTAGCAACAGTCATTGTTTTTGTGTCAGTACTTAGATTATAGCATTGGTTGCAAGTGACATCCTACGTTAAATTTAACGGAAACCTACTGCTGATTTGATCTACCGAAGATTTATTTCAGAACATTTGTCACGTGAATCTTTATCTAAAACGAAGCAACGCCAACAAACACAGCAAGAGCATGTGTTCATGAACAATGCGGTATATATGTCGAGCGTATTCAAGACAAACTGATGTTTAATTCAGAGCCATTTTTCCATCTGAGCCTCTCCGATTCGAATCCTTATAGTTAGACTTTTTCCCAGTTGGCCCTTTGTCTTTTCTTGACAGAATCTGTTGTCGTTCTCACACGAACAATTTTTTTTTTCTGCCGAAGTCATTGTTTACATACATCTAGAACTTCCAAGGCGCATGCCCCAAGCTTATAATTAACATTTTATCGAGTTGCCCAAAGCTTTTAGGATTTCCAATTATATGGGCTTATAAGAGTGAACTTAAAAAAATGAATTGTACAGATCGTAATAACATTTCTTGGTCAATCAATTTATATTGAAAAAAATATTTTTAGAAAATTACTATTTTTCAATAATGGGTACACTTAATGCAGCTTAACTTGGTAATTACTTGTTGGAGTCATTTTACTTTTTCTGAACATATCGGATTTTTTCAAGGTTGGTATATTGAAGTTATCTTAGACATTCGTCTGTCACAAATTTCATCCAATTTACAGTTACTAGCGCTTAAGGCGAGATGTTTGTACCACAAGGAAAGTCTTCGTAGCAGAACAATGAAACCCGTAATGAAATGATTATTTATGTATCCATCGAGCACAACGTAAAAAAGATTAGTTTCTAAAGTCCCGGTTTACTAATCAGAGAGTCTCTCGCTGTCTGGTTTCGAATCGCAGTAGATCAGGGGGTGAAAGTACGTCATTAACAGGGATCAGAAAACAAGACAAATGGCGGTTAATTCACACATTTTGGAGTAAATATTCCAGTTTTGTTTAAATACATAGCTTTTTCGATATTTTTAGTAGCGAACTGAACTTTTACTGGTATTAGTGAAACTCACGTCACTAAAATTCCAGCCAAATACTCAGTGGTTTGTTGAATACTTCGGGCAAAGTTTTTCTTGAGAGCCGGAATCAGTGCACACATTTGTCCTGAAATCGCGCTGAAAGGCGTAAATCTAGACTTTTCTTGTCAATTTTAAATGGTAAAACAAATTAAATTCTTTTCAACATAGAAGGTAAACTCATTCTATTCAAAAATGTAATATTTACACCATAACTTTGCCCGATGTGTGTGAACAAACTATCGAGTGTTGGGTTGAAATTATAGTGACCAAGTATCACTAATACCGGTTAAGTTTGATGAGCTACTAAAGAATATCGAAATAACTATTTAATTTAAGCAAAACGGAAATACTTACTCAAAATGAAGTGATTTCATTGCCATTGTTGCATTTCCTTATCCCGGTTTGTGGTGTTTCTTCTACCTGTAGATAACATTTTAATAATAGAAAGTTTGTTTATTCATTTGTCGACGTTCAGTGATTTTCGGGCACTCAAATTTATCCACGTTCTGAGTGCCTCAGTAAAAATTGTGAATATTCAGTGTTTTTATCGACATTAAAGGTACTTCCGACTATATTACGTCTAATCAAAATCTTAACCGTCGGACATCTTTTACATTTTTTCGGCATATGAAATATGACGTATAGTTAAAATTAAGCACATTTTGCAAACATGCAGTTTGAAACAACCGTGATCGAACTAAAAACATGCAACGCAATCCTACAACAATCACACAAAACTCCAATTATGCGTAAGGCAGTACCAAAGCAACCATGAAGTAATTAACACTAAACGAAACATGGAGATCATAGCGAAAAAATAATGTACATGCTATTTGTCCCAGGTCGTCTAGGTAATGGAAAGTTAAAGCAATTTTTAATTTCTATGTCAGTCTTTACCCCAACCCTGGCTAGGGCAGTCGCATCCAGTCAAAAACAGTCCAACTCTTACTCAAATTTCCACATTCAGTTCTTTTTTTAATCTCCCAACTTTTGGCATGTACTGTAGGTAAATATCTAATGCAGGAGCCAGTAATATTGTAGGTCACCAACATTCCGAATTAATTAACAATAAATAAATACGCATAAAATATTAATGATAAAGAAATGCGTAGAAAGAAAATGAAATGTTTGTTCGTTAAAACCATATTACACCAAACAGTTTATTTTCTCCGTAGTGATTGGATATGATAATCTAGTCAGTATCTAGAAAATCACGAAAAACATTAAAACAAATATTCAAAACAACAACAAATCTAGAGGCAAGAAGCCGTAAGCACAAGGAAACGATAGCTTCGATGCTGAGGTAGCTTTTTCCGTGTCCTATCGATTAATTATGTAACCAGTGGCGTACATTTAAAATTTATCTTCAACCCTTTTTTTTCTAACAACCTAACCTGATTAAATTTCTTTTCCATTAAAAAAAATAAGGAAGGGGACTAGTAATTGTGTATCATATTTACCAAGAAAAACAAATGTCTCTTAAAGGCAATTATAAAATGATCATTCATCAACTTCCTTGTATCTACCTTTGAGATTGAGAATCATAAACATAATTTTAAATAAATCCCTTTGTTCATTCTAAATTCTTTCAAGATTATATAACTGACTTATCATATTTAAATTATCTTAGTTAATGTTTTAAAAGGTTTGCATTTAAACTAAAAAATTATAAATTCCATGTCCAAAGGAAAAGATCCTACCAGGCATTAGTTAATTAATAAAAAAAGGGTAGAATATCTTGTAATTAAATATTAAAATAAGTTCAAAGCATAGATATTATGCATAAATAAAATTCTATAGAATTAACAGGAATAAACAAAGGAGAAATTTGTTACTTAAACATATTCTCAACAACATGTAACATTAATAAGGACATACGAACACAAGATATGGTCAACAAAGCCGAAAGATAATTTTCTATGCCATGTTGCTTTCCTCTTCGCTTTTAGTTGATAAAAAAGTTCCAAAACAGGAAACTAATTCAACGCTGTAAAATATTGTGAAGTACAGTCAAACTTCGGTTATTCGAACTTCTATTATTCGAATACCTTAGGTTATTCGAAGTTCTCCGTAGGTCCCGACCGCCCTGCACTATAACTTCTTATTAAAAAACTTCGCTTATTCGAACTTCGTAATTCGAATACCCGCGATTATTCGAACCTAATTGAAGTCTTAAGTTAGACTTTTCAGTAGAAATATACCCCAAAAATTTCGAAGTTGACATTTTTATTCATTTCAAAACGAAACAACTCTCACCTGTACAATTTAATACAAACGAGTATGGTTTCACCTTTACCCATTTATGTTACCCAAGCGTAACAGATGTTCATTTTGTAGACATGCGCACGCCATGTATTGTCCATCGTAAGCCATGTTGATCATCAGTCGCAAAAATTAATCGTATCTATTCAATCAAACAGTAGTTATAATCCCAGGTAATAGAAAATGAGCTGCACGTGTGTAGCGATACTCAAGTAAACGATAAAAAGAATTCTGTTGACCACGGTTACCATCATAATTTAAAAAAAAAAACGGCATCTGAATATTAATTTGATATTTTATATAGCCTAGTCGGGGAATTAAAAAAAAATTATTATTTTGTAATAAAGTTGACAGAGACAGTTTTCTGCCTTATTCACATTTCAATTCTAGAAATTTTATAGACCTGTTCCGTTTCGCTTCGTTTAAAATTCTGTAAAATCATAAAACGTGTATTGCGTGCATAAAAAGCATAGTGTACTTTCTGTGGATGGCTGTACTTACGGTGTCATATGTATTACCAAGCGTGTTTGATTTTGTACCAGATGGTATTAATTTTTTATTTTATAGAAATAAAATTAATATTTCTGTTTTTATTAAATTAATCATGATAGGTCATGACATAATTCATTATAGACTGACACCGATAAAACACTTTCAATGTGCAATAGAATATTGTTGTATCTTAAGATAACGTACGGTGGATCGAGGTTAAAAGTTTCAAATTAACTTATTCGATTATTCGAACCCCCCGATTATTCGAACCTAAAATGAAGACCCTTAAACTTCGAATAATCGAAGTTTGACTGTATGATAGCCGATATTGATTATGACATTATATAATTTCATTGCTGCCCGTCATAGGTGCATATATTACACTTCTCGGTAAATGTCGAAAATGTGCATGTCACAAGATGTAGAAAAATGTCCATCAAATATGCACAGATACAGTTTAATTTTTTTAATAAAGACATGCCTAACACCGACCATGTGTAAATTTCATTGGATATTTCCTGATCAGTGTTTTGCAGATGTTAATGATTTGTTTAGTAGCTTAATATGTCCTATTCCATTATTAATTTATCAACAACGAATCTAATTAAATACTAACTTACTGAAAATTATCCCACGTCATGGAAAAGAAAGACAAATATTTTGTAGATTTTTTAAATGGGATGGCCATAAAAGTTATGTACAAACACGCAACCAAGGCAGCTGAGAAAACTTACCAAAACTTTTAAATATATTTCAGCAAATATTTTAAAAATATGGCAATTAAATTTCCAAATACGAAGTCAAATTTAACTAAAAAAATTATATGAATCAATGTAATTCTGACGTCAAAAAACTTTTACCAAAAATAACAAATTCATGCAAATTTGGAACGTGGGGATTTCCATTACATCATTGAACATTTTAAGAAATTTGTTAATTAGACAATACATGTATTACTTACTGGGCATGACTATGTAAAAACTATTCTACACAGCTTACAATACAAAAATCAAGTCTTGTTTCTGGCATATTCATATTTTATTGCCATATATTATAACGTCATATAACATTTTATAAAGCACAAAGTTAACATACCTATTAATTAAAGTATAACCATCAAATATTATTGATTATATAAATTATTATATACATATTGAACAATAACTTACAGTTTAAGACGAATATTTCACAAGTTTCCTTAAATATAATTTATTACTAGATACCGGTTAGTCACAGTGTGAGATTAGTTTTTTTTTTCCTGCAGACAGTTGTTTTTATTTATGCAGATTAGAAATCAAGATGTTATAATTAATGCAAACTAAAAAAATAATTTCCTTAGTTTTTACAGCTATTTCATATCCACTTTGTATGACCAAGTATGGCCGAGTAATTAAATAAACATTAACTATTTCTTGAGTTGTCCAAGACACCTTAAAGCTCTTATAGAAGCAAGTGTTAAAAAGTGCACCAAATAAAACTGGATTTACTTGTCATTTGGAGTATATCGTTTCCTTTGTTCCATAAAGCATACAATGTTTTTACCACTAACAAAAAAAAAAAAAAAAAAAAAAAAAATGCTACCTTGGAATAATAGAATTAAAACCTGCATAACAGTTTGACCATGTCTTCTTTTTTTTAAATGAGTAGAAGTCACAATACTAAAGCAATTATTGACAAAATAGATAACAGAGTGACACATGCATGGGCATATTTTAAATAAATATTACTGGATAATGTACATAACAAAGATCTTCTGAGGAAGAAAACATCATTTTAAATAAAGCACCTTTAATAAAACTAGTACCGGGTATAAATTTTTACATAAAAAAGTAAAGTGGCCATTTTAAACGCTGCTTTCTGGATAATTCACAACACATAAAGAAATAATATATATAAAAGTTGTAATCTTTAAATACAGCTTTTCAACATATATTAAAACTCTCTAAACATAAAAGTAAGTAAGAATGCTGAATTTTTAAAGATAATATAAAAATCTTATCTTAATACAGTTTCAAATACCTTTTATATAAATACTAACATTGATAGAGTTTGAATATTGCACAAATACGATTTACGTAATTATATACATCATGCCCTTAATTTCTAAAATCAAATCTATAAAGCTTTTTGTAACCTTTAATATCAGAATTGTTTTTTCTGCGATCTGTATCAAAGTGCTTTTATTATCAAATCTATAAAAAAAAACATTTTAAAAAAATTAATTCAAACTACTTTGCTCAGCTTTTTTTTGTCTTTTGTTTCTATTGTTATATCTTATTACCTTTTAGTAACTCAAACATTATACGACCAGTAAATTTAAACCAATTAAATTTCCTTGGTAAGTAAATTTTCATGTCTCTAATATGGAGTTGCCAATTATCTATTCTGTAAATGGTTTGATGAGACAAAATATTTTACTGAAGCAAAACAAGGAAAAAGTACTTCCAGATGGTTATCAAGATTAGGGTTTTCTTTAGTGACAGCATGCATGAAACTATTTGTGACAATTCCATGGATATTTGTCTAAACCATTCATGTGCATTACTTCTTCATCTCTTTTTAAAAGGCAAAAAAGTCTGTTAACAGGGAAAAAAGGAGAAAATTGGATATAAACTAAAACATTTCAAGAAAAATTTGAACAACTGCAAAACATCAAAAGTATTTAACCAGAAACTTTAAACTTTAGCAATCAAAAATCAAAATACTTTAAAAATTTATGTCTTGCATTTCCAAGTAAGCCTTCATTATTCTTTGTATGTTTTACTTTATGTTCTTCATGTTATGTTTAGCATAAAAGTAATTTTTGACATCACCAATCGCGGTACATTTGGTTAAACATACATATATTGCTTGAGAAATGCACATACTAATTATTGATAATGTTAGAAATCTCAGACAGATTAAAATGGTGCATTGTACAGAATAAACAGGTGTTGTGTCTACCCTAAACATTGCCTTTTTCAGTTTAGGTATCAAACTATAGTCTCAAGATGGGTTCTATATGATGCATCATACATAATGCGTTGATATGTTGATGATTTAAACATTAACAAGAGGCCCATGGGCCTTAACGCTCACCTGAAGATATGTCCAATATTGTTTGCAAAGTGCAATAGACAATATATTAAGTACAGAAACTTTAAACGATAATTAATAATTTTAGTATTCCTATGTTGATATGACCTTTAGCTTTGAACATATAACCTTAAACCATATATCAAAATGATCGTTGTTGCAATACCTACAATATTCTAATAAACATGCTTATACAAAAAGTTAATAGTTTTCAAGATGATTAGCAATTTAAGTCTTATTTTGCAGCTGTGACCTTGAACTTTCAACATATGACTATGAACCATATATCAAAATGATCGTTGTCACAATACCTACAATATTCTAATAAACATGCCTATACGAAAAGTTAATCGTTTTCAAGATAATTAGCAATTTAAGTCTTCTTTTGAAGCTGTAACCTTGACCTTTCAATATATGACCTTGAATCATATATATCAAAATGATCGTTGTTGCAATACCTACAATATTCTAATATACATGCCTATACAAAAAGTTAATAGTTTTCAAGATAATTAGCAATTTAAGTCTTCTTTTGAAGCTGTAACCTTGACCTTTCAATATATGACCTTGAACCATATATCAAAATGATCGCTTAAGCAATACCTACAATATTCTAATATACATGCCTATACAAAAAGTTAATAGTTTTCAAGATATTTAGCAATTTAAGTCTTATTTTGCAGCTGTGACCTTGACCTTTCAACAAACGACCTTGAATCATATATCAAAATGATCTTTGTCGCAATAGCTGCAATATTCTAATATACATGCCTATACAAAAAGTTAATAGTTTTCAAGATAATTAACAATTTAAGTCTTCTTTTGCAGCTGTGACCTTGACCTTTCAACATACGACCTTGAACCATATATCAAAATGAACGTTGTCGCAATACCTGCAATATTCTAATATACATGCCTATACAAAAAGTTAATAGTTTTCAAGATAATTAGCAATTTAAGTCTTATTTTGCAGCTGTGACCTTGACCTTTCAACATATGACCTTGAACCATATATCAAAATGATCGCTTTAGCAATACCTACAATATTCTAATAAACATGCCTATACAAAAAGTTAATAGTTTTCAAGGTAATTAGCAATATAAATCTTCTTCAGCAGCTGTGACCTTGACCTTTGAACATATGACCTTGAACCATATATCAAAATGATTGTCATGTCAATACCCACAATATTCTAATATACATGCCTATACAAAAAGTTAACAGTTTTCAAAACAATTAGCAATTTAACTCTTCTTTTACAGCTGTGACCTTGACCTTTGAACATATGACCTTGAACCATATATCACAATGATCGTCATGTCAATACCTACAATATTCTAATATACATGCCTATACAAAAAGTTAATAGTTTTCAAGATATAGTGACAAATATATAATTTTTAGCAATTTCCCCACTCAGTGCCTTACAATTTCCCCATTTTGAGCCCCATGGCTACCATTTGTGCAAATCTGAAAATACATGACCTTAGGATGTTATAAATGAAATAACTAAGGTATATCTCTTGTAGATTCAGAGGAGAAGATTTTTAAAATTTTTCACTATTTCCCCCCTTATGGGGCCCCAAGGCGACATAACTCCTTCATTTGTGCAAATCTGAAAGGGCTTTACCAAGGCATGATGGTTACCAAGTTTCATTAAATTTGGCCCAGTGGTTTTGGAGGAGAAGATTAAAATGTAAAAAGTTTACGGACGACGGACGACGCACGAAGATGGATAGCAATAGCTCATCTGAGCTTTCAGCTCAGGTGAGCTAAAAATCTCTAAAGCTAGGAAGATTGAAATCTAACAAACATTAATAAATACAAATTATTTATAAACAAAGACAAACACCCTGTTGTATATAAACATATTAATAACAGTATAAACTTTAATACAAATGCATAAATTACTAGTAAATTTAATACTAATATAAAAAAAAAAGATTTTACAGTTGAAGTAAAACTGTCAAAATTAAAGCATCAGAAAATTTTTGAAGAACAAATTGTAGAAATAATATTCTACTTAAGACTGTTAACAATCTATCTCTCAATACAACTGACACTTCATGTATCTTCAAATTGGTTTTCACAGAAAAAACTGTTGCCTAGGATACCTGATCCTTACAAAATGTATGGTTTGGTATGTATTTTGTTTTGACAAGCTTCATTTTACAACAAAAAAAACAGAACTCTCTGTACATGAATATAGTGATAATCCAAAATAATTAGCTGAAAATAAGATTCAATGTCAACTTTTGTATTTTTGCCATTGATATCATTTAGAATATGTCACAGATATTATAATCTTTACACTTCAAAAAAGATCTTTTTAAATTTTATTTGAAATTTCAAAACATATTTTCAAAGATTAACTACAAAATATATCTTGTCTGTATAGTCTCCTAATCAGTGAAAATAATTGTTGAAAACCATTTTCAGGGATGTCTTCAAATTATAATAAAATGGTTAAAAATAGAATCATTAGTGTTTTTATATTAAAAAAAGAAATAAAGGCCTACTGATGTTGTGGACAGATACTGGATTT
The DNA here is from genome assembly GCA_029721355.1 of Tegillarca granosa. Classification (NCBI taxonomy): domain Eukaryota; kingdom Metazoa; phylum Mollusca; class Bivalvia; order Arcoida; family Arcidae; genus Tegillarca; species Tegillarca granosa. The sequence goes on along the minus strand of CM056598.1, from coordinate 3,322,928 downwards.
TCAAAAACTAATCTAAACCAACCAAGTTCAGTGTCTTCAATTTAAAGTTTATAGCTCTCAAGATTCCTTACTATGCCAAAACCACATCTGGCTAATGTCACACAAACTAAATTTTGTGAATTTGTGTTTTTAGATTACAACTACAGTAATGTTGACGACAAAGGAGATGATTCCAAGTGAAATGGCTTTGTATTTCCTACAATTTTAGGAGATATATACTTCTATATAAAAGTTTTGCAGAATGGTGTTCAATACACTTAAACAGTCAAGTAATTCAAATCTGGTGGCATTATGTTGCACATTTAATTTTTATAATGAAAATTTTACTAAATTTTGTATTGAAACTTTTCTTATCCTTTTTGTAAACATGTATTTCAAGGATTGCATAATACTATTATAAAAATGGCCACAATGAATTCTTAAGTCAGACATTAAATTCCCTAATAAAATACAGACTTCAGATATTTACAGATATGATAAAAAAATAAACTTGGCAAATGTTAGATTACAGCATTATATGGATTTCTGATAACACTGTAACACATTTAGGCCATGTATCTCACAAACACAAAGATCATTTCAGAAAATGATTTGAGCAGTCAGCTAGCTGGGATGTTTGTCTGGTATATCTTTGCTTCCTTGATGTGTAATTTTGAGCTCAAATCCAGTACCTATTGTAAGTATAAAAAACATAATTACACAGCTCATTATAAAATCAGCCACTGCGGTAGCTCAGTTGGTAGAGTGCTCGCTCCGTAAGTGGAAGGTCCTGGGTTCGAGCCCCCCGCCGAGTCTGACCCAAGACCTGAAAGTGGGTAGTGACTGTTCTTTCGCCAAGCACTCTGCATTATGAAATGAAAGTCACAGTTCTTTCAGATGGGAACTTAAAATAAACAAGGTCCCGTGTCATGGCAGGCATGGCAAGAAAAAGAACCCTGCTGTATAATGCCATCAGCGCAATGCACAGGCAATATTTCTGCACTTTCACCTATAGATGGCAACGTCTGGATATAAGTGAAATATTCTTGACTGGGTCGTTAAACACCATTACTCAACTCAACTCATTATAAAATCTTTGTTTTAAGGTATTATATTAATTTAAAAACTGCCAAAATTAGAAACCAACAGCTACTGTATGTTAGTTAGTTTTGAGAACTGGTTGTTTTTTAACAATGATAATTAAACTGTTTCAGTGTCACCAATCAATTATTGGTAATTATCAGTAAAGCTACATTTAATCCACACAAGTTTTAATGATTTATTGTCATACATGACAAACAAGAGGCCCAAAAGGGCCTGTGGAGCTCAACTGACAAAAATGGTTCTTGTGCCTTCATTTATATAAACTCGGTACAAGGACTTGAGCTGACGTTAAATGCTAAATATAAAAGCTGTAGGCCTTACAGTTTCAGAGAAGAATATTTTGAAATTTGACTTCCCATATAAGTATATGTAGATATATGTGCCCCTTGGTGGGACCAAAAATGGACCGGGGGCCACCATTTGTACAAACCTGGTAAAGGGACTTGAGCTAATGTTAAATGCCAAATATAAAAGCATTATGCCTTACAGTCTCAGAGAAAAAAATTTTTAAATTTGATTTCCAATATATACATATGCAGATATATGGACCCCTGGGGTGGGGCCAAAAATGGACCGAGGGCCACCATTTGTACAAACTTGGTAAAGGGGCTCAAGCTGATATTAACTGCCAAATATGAAAGCTTAAGGCTTCATGGTTTCAGAGAAGAAGATTTTCAAAGTTGATATCTCACTATAAGCCATATATGCATATGCAGATATATGGACCTCTGGGGTGGAGCCGAACATGGACCCAGGGCCACCATTTGTACAAACTTGGTAAAGGGGCTCAAGCTGATATTAACTGCCAAATATAAAAGCTTAAGGCTTCATGGTTTCAGAGAAGAAGATTTTCAAAGTTGATTTTCAATTATAAGCCATATATGCATATGCAGATATATGGACCCCTGGGGTGGGGCCAAAAATAGACCGGGGGCCACCATTTGTACAAACTTGGTAAAGGGGCTCAAGCTGATATTAACTGCCAAATATGAAAGCTTAAGGCTTCATGGTTTTAGAGAAGAAGATTTTCAAAGTTGATTTTCCATTATAAGCCATATATGCATATGCAGATATATGGACCCCTGGGGTTAGGCCAAAAATAGACCGGGGGCCACCATTTGTACAAACTTGGTAAAGGGGCTCAAGCTGATATTAACTGCCAAATATGAAAGCTTAAGGCTTCATGGTTTCAGAGAAGAAGATTTTCAAAGTTGATTTTCAATTATAAGCTATATATGCATATGCAGATATATGGACCCCTGGGGTGGGGCCAAAAATAGACCGGGGGCCACCATTTGTACAAACTTGGTAAAGGGGCTCAAGCTGATATTAACTGCCAAATATGAAAGCTTAAGGCTTCATGGTTTTAGAGAAGAAGATTTTCAAAGTTGATATCTCATTATAAGCCTTATTTTCACTTTTTACGAAGTATGACAGAAAAACGCTAAAAACGCGTAACCTAGTTTTTGACAGAATTTCACGAAATGTACCACCTACATGTTTAAGGGTGTCTAGAAGCTAAATATCACATCAGATTTTGAATATAGCCTATGGTTTCAGAGAAGAAACTTATTTTAGGTTTTTTACATTCTAGGTCGCTGTGACCTACTTTTGGTTGCCATGGAAACCAATTGTAGAAATTTTCATCTACTCCTTCTAGGGAACATTCCTTTAAAGTTTTGCTAAAATTGGCCCAGTAGTTTCTGAGTTTTTGCTGTTAACGGACGCACGCACGCACGCACGCATCATGCCATAAGCTCATCTGGCTTTAGCCAGTTGAGCTAATAAAAACGAAGATTTAAAAAAACAGTTATAAAAACAAATTATGAACTTTTATATGTCAATTCAACATTTTCGTCCAATATAATAAATGCTTAAATGACATGTGGTGCCAATGATGAAGATAAACTCCAGATATGAAGAATCAATACTGATAATCTTTCCTTCTTTACTTTATTACAAATATATATACTGTATACATCACTCACTTAACAAGAAATCAAGACAAGTGCATAATTCTTGACTAGCAGCAAATCTTGAGGTCTGATTTTTAACAAGCCACTTAATACATGTATGTGAAGCATTGCAATTTTTAAAGCTCTTAAATAGAATTCAAATAGTAATAGCAGATAAGAGGTTATAAAACAATACATGGAATACAGAAATGTGCTCTATATTATAAAGTGATTTTTACACAACTGAAAGGAATTATATGAAGGGGTGTGTGTGTGTGTTTGTGTGTTTTGACAAGTCATTAACAAAGTAAATGTAGAAGCTGGATATTATATTTATTAACTCCATACCACTATGCTTGAATCCAGCAAATTAATAAGAAACATATTAGTATGCTTATGATCCTGACTAAATATTGATTTGCAGAATGACATCATATATATGTGTGTGTGTGTGTGTGTATGTGTGTGTGTGTGTGTGTTTCAATATTGGGTAAAACTAACCTTTCTGATCTAATGTTTTTAAATCATGAGATTCATGTTTTAATCTCAACTTTAGTATGTGCCGCATAAGATCTGCCCTGTTAGAAAAAAAAAACAGCATAAATTACAATTTCAATTTTAGCAAATTGTGCATAAAATCTTCATTAATTTATTAATCATAACCTCAATCAGCATAGCACATTAAACAAGTTTTTTGAGAATGAAAAGCACAAACTCTTTTTTTTACATGTACTTACAGTTTGCAAAAAATAAAAACATTAACCATAATGTAGAATAATTTTTTTTTTATTGATGAAAAAAAAAATTTGAATCTTAGATAAATACATGCTTAGAGATTACCGGTAATGCTTAATATCTTGATGTGGAACCTAATCTGTAACAGTTATATGCCATTTTTCAACAAAGTTCTATCAATAAAATCAGAGGTCGGGTTGATTGACAGTTTTATCATTGTAATGAATTCAACATTTCAGGATAACTTTGACTTTGTTATATTTGCTGATTTTGTTGTGCAAAATATCATAACCCTCGTTTTAATATCTTTGTAACAATCAAGAAGGAATATATTATTATTTTTGTTTCCAGTGAGACTTAAACTCTCAAATTTTGGTCACTCCGATAAACTTGGATTCAAAACAAATCCTGTAAAAACATGAAAAATGTCTCAGCCCATAGCATCAATGAGTACTATACTAGTATATTCTCACACACAAACACACACACACACACACACACACACACTGCTGTAAACATGGTTATTTTGCAGGGGTATGTTTTTACCACTGAAAGACTATAACACTTTAATTCAGTATAGTGGTCTATGTTTATTCAATCTAAATGTGATCTGACATTGTCATGATTTTTCCCATAAAAAATCTAAGAGTTATTTCTCTGTCTCTTTTTGATTGAATTCATTTCTATTACTTGGTTTAAGATATAATTACAAAAAAAACTATGTAATCAGTGACATATTTAGCAGGGGGCATACACCCCCTTCATGCTGCTGATAAAATATATATTTTTGTGCATTTTTACCTGATACTATGAATTCAGCACTGGATGAAACTCAGTTTAAACTGCAACAGAATACAGTATTTTGCACATTTGTTCCACTCTCTACCACTCTTACAATCTACAACTGGGCCACTCACCATGCCCTAATAAACATTATCCTGAGAACCAGTCAATTGGCCCTTATATGCCCCCTTACTAAAATACCTGGATCTTTCTCTAATAATATTAAATTCATGATAATTCAATTTATTATGTCAATAACTGTTTACAACTACCTTTAATGAATCAAGTTAATACTATAATAAGACTTTCTAAGGGTAACGTGAGAAAAATTTTGTTGACAGAGGCATTAAACTGTATCATTTAATTTCCTACATTAAGTTAAAACTAGGTTTTGTAATTTTAACCTTTTAATGTTTGCACAAAGAAGTTCTATTAGGAAAATTCAAAAATGCTTGTTATAACACACACACACACACACACACACACACACACACACACACACACTTTATGAAAAAGTTTAATTTGAATGTATGAAAAAAGTAAACAAAATGATATTGTAATGTTGATAGAACTTTCCATTTTTGCCAATGTTTAATTACCTGCAAAACAAACTCTTTTAGGGTATAGTGTTATCACCCTTATTTACGAAAACAAGATTTTCTGTTAGTTTGGTTGCAAGAACATTGTTTCTCACATTTTTTTCTTACCCTGTAACAGTAATTTTTAATTATGTATGTTAACAGTGAGTGACATGTCTTTGTAATTGTATGTTAACAGTGAATGGTGTGTCTTTGTAACTGTATGTTAACAGTAAGTGACATGTCCTTGTAACTGTATGTTAACAGTAAGTGGTGTGCCTTTGTAACTGTATGTTAACAGTGAGTGATTTGTCTTTGTAACTGAAAGTTACTGTGAGTAGTTTGTCTTTGTAACTGTATGCTAACAGTGAGTGCTGTGTCTTTGTAACTGTATGTTAACAGTGAGTGCTGTGTCTTTGTAACTGTATGTTAACAGTGAGTGCTGTGTCTTTGTAATTGTATGTTAACAGTGAAAGGTGTGTCTTTGTAACTGTATGTTAACAGTGAGTGGTGTGTCTTTGTAACTGTATGTTAACAGTGAGTGGTGTGTCTTTGTAACTGTATGTTAACACTGAGTGGTGAGTCTTTGTAACTGTATGTTAACATTGAGTTGTGTGTCTTTGTAACTGTATGTTAACAGTGAGTGGTGTGTCTTTGTAACTGTATGTTAACAGTGAGTGACATGTCTTTGTAACTGTATGTTAACAGTGAGTGGTGTGTCTTTGTAATTGTATATTAACAGTGAGTGGTGTGTCTTTGTAACTGTATGTTAACAGTGAGTGGTGTGTCTTTGTAACTGTATGTTAACAGTGAGTGGTGTGACTTTGTAACTGTACGTTAACCATGAGTGGTGTCTTTGTAACTGTATATTAACAGTGAGTTGTGTGTCTTTGTAACTGTATGTTAACAGTGAGTGGTGTGTCTTTTTAACTGTATGTTAACAATAAGTGGTGTGTATTTGTAACTGTATGTTAACCATGAGTGGTGTGTCTTTGTAACTGTATGTTAACAGTGACTGGTGTGTCTTTGTAACTGTATGTTAACCATGAGTGGTGTGTCTTTGTAATTGTATGTTAACAGTGAGTGGTGTGTCTTTGTAACTGTATGTTCACAGTGAATGGTGTGTCTTTGTACCTGTATGTTAACTATGAGTGGTGTGTCTTTGTAACTTGGGTAGATTTCGAAAAAGCTTTTGACACTTTAGAATGGACTTATCTAGATAGGGTTTTAAGTATATTTGGCTTTGGAAATTCTTTTAGACACTGGGTTAAAATATTATACAGTGATATAAATAATTGTGTTATTAATAATGGTTATTCATCTGATTTCTTTCAAATAAGCAGAGGGGTAAGACAAGGGTGCCCCCTCTCACCATATCTATTCATTTTAGCCATAGAGACACTTGCAATATGCATAAGGAATAATAACTTGATAACTGGAATTAAAATAGGTGTAACAGAATTTAAAATTAGTCTCTTAGCAGACGATACAACATGCTTTTTAAAAGACGAAAAATCTGGAGTAGAAACACTTAGAACTTTTGAAAATTTTAGATATTGCTCAGGTTTGAAAATTAATTTAGATAAAACAGAAGCAATTTGGATTGGTTCATGTAAAAATTTTAAACCTGGAATTCTACCTGTAAAATGGTCTGACGGCATCTTTTTCACTTTAGGGATTTGGTTTAGTGTCAAAAATGACAATAACATAATTTTGAAAAATCTAAATACAAAATTAAATGATTTGAAAACAACATTGAATCTATGGAAAATGAGAGACTTGACTATAATTGGTAAAATTTTGATTTTAAAGACTCTTGCATTATCCAAACTAGTATATCCAGTATCAGTAAATTCAGTTCCTGATGAATTTATCAATGAAGTTCAAAATCTAATCAATGGATTCCATTGGAATAATGGTATTCCTAAAGTTAAAACAAATGTGATAATACAAAATGTATCACAAGGAGGTTTGAAAGCCCCCAACTTTCAAAGTCAGGAAAAATCCCTAAAATTAAACTGGATTAAAAGACTGTTATCAAATAATAATTCTAAATGGAAATTGTTAATACAGGAATCCATACAAGGTATATCTCTTCATGATCTTCTTTTAACTAGATGTGCTTTAGGTAGTCATTTATCTCAGTTGCCTAAATTCTACAAAGATATTTTTAGATACTGGAATGAACTGACAAATATTGGGGATTTTAAAATTTCAAAGAATATTAGCCGAGAAAGTCTTTGGTATAACAATCACATAACTATAGAGGGTAATACCATTTTCATCAAAGAAATGTATGACAAAGGGATTATGTTTATCTCTGATATTTTGGATAATGATGGTAGATTTTTATCTTTTGTTAGTTTTGCAGATAAGTACAACTTAGTTCCAAACTTTTTGCAATACTATAGTCTATGTAGTGCAATACCTGCTCAATGGAAATATAAACTACGAAATGAAAATAATGTTCTATTAAACAGAGATGGAATATCACTTTCAATTAGAGGAAAGGATGTTCCTATAACAAAAGCCTCATGTAAGGATTTCTATTGGATTTTTGTAGAAAATAGATTTCAAACTCCAACATGCATATCTCAATGGTGTTATATTCTTAATGATGATATTGACTTAAACATGTTTTCCAAAATATCACTTTTGCCTTACAAATGTTGTTCAGACACAAAATTACAGTCCTTCCAATATAAATTATTGCACCGATTTATAGTACATAACAAACTTCTCTGTAAAATAAAAATACTTTCATCTCCAAAATGTAAAACCTGTGAACTACATGATGAAACTATAGAACACAAATTTTTTGAATGTAATACCATATCAATTTTTTGGAATGACTTCAGATTATGGTGGAATTCACTAGACATCTTGACAATTGAGGCTTTCACATGTAAAAATGTTATTTTTGGTTTTTATGAGAGAAACTGTGAAACATTAAACTACTGTATACTGTTCGCTAAGTATTTCATACATGTATCAAGTCTTAGTAATACACCAGTACAATTTAAAACTTATAAAAGGCTTTTTAAAAAATAAGATAGAAACTTTCAGACACATTTTATGCTTTATGAAAAAACTTGATAAATTTGATGCTTTCTGGTTACCTGTGTTACTTAACCTAGAATAAATAAAAATTTTTCATCTTATATCATATAATAGACCATAATTATTACTAACATTTCTGTGCAGTAACAAGAAATTAAAAAAAAAATTTAAAGTTTTGCATCTTTATCTGTATAAGATAATTAGCACACACACACACACACACACACACACACACACACACTGCTTTCATTTAAGCACTCCTTTTTACACACACACACACACACACATACACACACACATACACACACACTTTTCCTTGCTCACAAAATACACAGACATACAGACTGATATCATATAAGCACACCCTAAACACATACACACACATTCTCCCTCGCTCACACACAATACAAACATACATACTGCTTTCACACACATACACATACAAATACATACTTTTCCTTGCTCACACACAACACACACATGCACACACACACACACACACTTTTTCTTGCTCACACACAACATATAGACACACAGACTGTATATGATCACTTTCCCCACACACATATACACACACACACATACGCACACACACACACACACACACACACACACACACACACACACACACACACACACAGAGAAAATCAGGTCTATTTACAGCTAGATTAATAATTGGTTCTGTGTATGTATTTTGGGCATAAAAATAATTGTTTCTGTATATGTATTTTGAGCATAATAATATATATCATTATATTTTTTGTGTGAATTATAGAAATTCATATATACAGTCAAAATCAAAATACTGTCAGATTTTGTAGCAAATTGTATCTTATGTATTTAGTATAATCTGTTTCTCTTTCTTTACAACTATATTTATGTGCCCTAACCATTGTAAAATCGCAGGCAATGCAAGGTGATCCCTGGTACCAGGACCCTGGCACCTGCATCACTCTTCTGTATTTAGAACCTGGAATAAAAAAAAAAAAAAAAAAAAAAAAAAAAAACAACAACACTTGGGTTCACATTGAGTGGTGTGTCTTTGTAACTGTATGTTAACAGTGAGTGGTGTGTCTTTGTAACTGTATGTTAACCATAAGTGGTGTGTCTTTGTAACTGTATGTTAACAGTGAGTGGTGTGTCTTTGTAACTGTATGTTAACAGTAAGTGGTGTGTCTTTGTAACTGTATGTTAACCATGAGTGGTGTGTCTTTGTAACTGTATGTTCACATTGAGTGGTGTGTCTTTGTAACTGTATGTTCACAGTGAATGGTGTGTCTTTGTAACTGTATGTTAACAGTGAGTAGGTGTGTCTTTGTAACTGTATGTTAACAGTAGTGGTGTGACTTTGTAACTGTATGTTAACCACGAGTGATGTGTCTTTGTAACTGTATGTTAACAGTGAGTGGTGTGTCTTTGTAACTGTATGTTAACAGTTAGTGGTGTGTCTTTGTAACTGTATGTTAACCATGAGTGGTGTGTCTTTGTAACTGTATATTAACAGTAGTGGTGTGACTTTGTAAGCTGTATGTTAACCACGAGTGGTGTCTTTGTAACTGTATGTTAACAGTGAGTGGTGTGTCTTTGTAACTGTATGTTTACCAGTGAGCGGTGTGTCTTTGTAACTGTATGTTAACAGTGAGTGACATGTCTTTGTAACTGTATGTTAACAGCGAAGGTGTGGCTTTGTAACTGTATGTTAACAGAAAGTGGCATGACTTTGTAACTGTATGTTAACAGTGTGTGGTGCGTCATTGTAAATGTATGTTAACAATGAGTGGTGAGTCTTTGTAACTGTATGTTAACACTGAGTGGTGTGTCTTTGTAACTGTATGTTAACAATGAGTGGTGTGTCTTTGTAACTGTATGTTAACAGTGAGTGGTGCGTCTTTGTAACTGTATGTTAACAGTGAGTGGTGTGTCTTTGAAACTGTATGTTAACAGTGAGTGGTGTGACTTTGTAACTGTATGTTAACACTGAGTGGTGTGTCTTTGTAACTGTATGTTCACAGTGAGTGGTGTGTCATTGTAACTGTATGTTAACAGTGAGTTGTTTGTCTAAACTTACCTATGATCAGGACTTGTAATTCCTATTTTTTCAAGTTTTATATCATTTAATCTTATCAGTGTTCTGCCTGAAAAATATACAGAGTAGAACTTCGTTATCTCAAAGTGCAGGAGACTTTGCTGATTACTTTGAGTTATCTGGAGGTTCCAATTTTTAAGTTAAATAGTAAAGTCACTAAATAGAAACATGATGTTCTTTGGAGACAATAAGTAAACTGTTTTTCTTTATTTCATGTAAATGACACATTCATATTTAACATAAATTGTGAATTACACGGTGTGCACAATGTGCATTCAGGTTATTTCTAAATGACCCGAATGAAAATCAAATTCAATGCTTATAATTCAATTTTAAAGACAACCTAGTCAAATGAGAGACTAACTTTAGGAAATTTTTGCTTTTAATAACTTCAAAACAAGGTAAAACCATGTGTATTAATAGTAGTTTGAACTAGATTTTGCCAACGGCAAACACTTCAGCACATGAGTGGGTATGGCTAATTCATGCTCGAGTCATTAAGAAATGACCAGAATGTGTTTTTGTTATTCAACCAATAAAATCCTTTGAATTTGTCAAATTTAATTATTAAAAAACACACACACACACAACATTACTTTGACATCTTGGGCAACAAAGATATCTTAAAGTCACTATTCTTATATACACACACACATATATATATATATATATATACATGTGTATATATATATAACTGATTTCAAGTAGTATTATTACCCAAACTTCAAACTGCTCTAAGTCAACTACCTTAGATAGCCCTCTTTAAAATTGCCAATGTGGCCAAAAAAAAAAAAAAACATTAATTAATCAGTTTATTTTTTGATCATAACTAATTTTATAGGTGTTCCTCAAGAGGTGAAATAAGAAATCCAGGCGTAGATGTAACCATTTTGCACTTGAAAAAGACAAAAATTTACTAAATTGTAAATATGAACCACATGTTATTTCTTTATATTTCTTTTAACCTAACAATGCCTATCATCAGTTACATTTACACTCTGATTGTTTGTCAGTTTGATTGTCAAAAGCTGATGATTTTTTTCTGGGTTAATCTCTTATCCCTGAACTGGCCTCCCCAATATAAGTGGAATACTCCTGACTTTAGCATATAACACCTTTACTCCAATACACTCCTTATACATGTTATACACATGTAACCAATGCTTCTTCAAGATGTCTTACATAATTGTTACATCATGACCCATACACTACAATGTCAGCCATGTGTACAAATAGTTATCATAATATGTAAATGTGACATCATGACCCTTAAACGTAAATGTTATTCTTTAGCCATTTGTACAAATGTTATCACAAGTACACTACCAGTTATTTCTTGTTGCATAAAAAGTTCTCCATATAACTGGTGATAATGCCCCCCATGTTTCTTCAGCCATTTGTTCACATCAGCTGCAGACCAAAAGTACAACGGCTTCGATTTATTCTTGGCAGTCTTTTTACCCACACTACTAATGCTTTCTTTAGTTGGCTTTGGCTACAAAATAAAAACATATAGAATTTTCAGGCATCAACTATATCGTAGAAAACGGTAATACTTTTACATTTTAGCAAGACTGAGCTAATTGTGGTGTTGTTGTGTTGTCATTAATACCCCCAACATAACTATTTACTATATGCACACATTTAAATCAAAACAAGAGGTGTAGTATCCAAAAGATGGTTTTCAAAACCAAAAAGACAGAAAACTGGAAAAGTTACCAAAAAAAAAAAGATTAAAGTATATTGAGTAATGGTCAGGATAGTAAAGAAAGCACACCTTGACATTTGACCCTGACTCATGATGGGCATTGCAAAATTCTTTAAAACCCAATGCCAATACCATATAGTCAAGATAAGCAATATTTAGCTTTTTCATCAATACTATCATGACCTACCCTTTGACTCATGCTTTTGTGAAACTTTAAAATGTCAATGCCGCAAATGTATAGTTTGGTTACCTTAATGACATATTGTTATTGTATGCAGCCAAGTTATTTCATTTTACATTTTTTATGTTTTACTTGGTGTCAGGATAATAAACTGTTGACAGAAACCTCACAACATATTATGTTGGTAAACTGTATGCTTCAATGTTCACTTGAAGGTTCTGTTTTTGATTTGGATCAATACTAATGTTGCTTTATGATAAGTAAGAATCTCTTGTTGCAATGACAGGTGACCTTCTATTTATACCTTAATCACACATCAAGATGAAATATCTTGGTTTAAAGTCTTAAAAAAAAGGTGTTGTATATAAATAGCTATTTATAGATCTACTGTAGGCAAAAAGGAAAATCCTCTGCTAAATTGTAACAGTAACAGCTTGGGTTTAACTCATGGATATTGAAGGCCCATGATATTATATCTCAAAGCTTACAGCTGCATTAGGTTTTCCTATGCAAAATATAAAACAGCGCAATTTTTCTTAACTATGCCTCTCGTAAAAAATGTTATACTTGGTTCCATTATAAACCTTTACTCGAGAGGAAATTTGCGGGGAAACCTCTGCTTGTTTTATCTACATTTTAGAACACTGATCATGTGATTCAGGATAAAAAATGAGGCAACACAGCAAAGAAGTGTGATTTTTGGCAAAGGAAGCAGGGACACAGTAAATAAACACACAAGTTGATTAAATATATCATTTATGACTGTGTGAAGGGATAAATAACATTATTATAAATAAATCTAGTTATTTTTGATGGACCCAATTAAGCAATATCGATCCCCCATGAACACACTTTTTTCTGTCACTGACATAGTTCACTTACATGTTAAACTTCCCAGCATGCCCTAAGCTGATAATCACATTATCGAGTTGGCCCCAAGGTTTTAGGACTTTCATTTATTATGGGCTAATAAGTGTGAACTTAAGAAGAAAATGAATCACACAGATCATAATTACAACCAATTTATATTGATAAAAAAATATTTTTAGAAAATCAATTTTTTTTCAACAATGGGTAAACATACTGCAGCTTTATAAGGTGGAAGAAATACTTACAGCAATAGTTTGCTCAGGTTTTGAAACAGCTTCCATTTACATGAGTCAACTGAAATAGATAAAAATATCATAAGTTTAAAATTGTTTTAGGTTGATAATTTTACTTACTGGCTTTTATTGAATAACGAAACAAAAGTTACATGTACAGTATTTGTCTTTAAATTGCAGGAAAAGACTTGGTTTCAAGAAGAATGGGTAAAAGTCTCATAATTTAAAACCTTGTGATCCAAATGTGATAAAATGGTTAAATGTATTATTTTTCACTATATATATGTGTAAATATATTAAACTGAACCAAAATTGCACGTTTTTAATAACTGAATTCAAAAGTATTCTTAAGATCAAGAATTTTAGGTATATCATTAAACTTGCAATTATCTTTTATTAAAATTTAAAAAAAACTTGCCTAACATTTGTACAATAAGAAAACTACAACCAGTAAATATGGCACAGAAATGAATGGATACTATACATTTTGGTAAAAATAATAGTTAAGTATTGTATATCACTATATAAATAATGATAAAAAAAAAAAACACCTGTTCCCTTAATGTCTTTAATACCGGTAGACAGTTTTTTACAGCCATAGGCCAAAAAGCAAAGCTTTGTCTACAGACAATTTCTGTACATGTTTCTAAAATTATGAAAATTCGAAAACAATTAAAATAATCATTTAAATGAAACAGATTTGAAAACAAACAAGTCTAAAGTGCTAATATGTCATTTATCTTAACTAAACATTTTCTCTCTTTTCAAAACCTGATAAATATCAAATGTTAATTATTTCACTGATACAGGAAAATAACTGTTCTGGGTTTTTTACAGACCTTACACTGTAAGAATGCGCTTAATTTTAATTTCATTTTTATTCTAGTTATTGTTTAACTACTAGATTTTTTACTTTTAACTTATTGGCTTTAAACTACAGCTTATTTATTTTTAGTTTGCTTCTGGTATGCATTGTTTTTATTTCTGTACTTTTTTTATATCTTAATTTTTGTAACATACCAAAAATATTATTATATTATTATTACAAATTGAGGGCATGTCAAATAAATGTTGAATAAAAGATGTTTAACTTTATGACATTATTTATCATAATAGGCAGTAAGAATTTCGCAGTTTTATTATTTCAATGTATTCACCTGCTGAGAATATGAGAGTGGAATTATACAATAAAAACCTCTAAGCACTGTTTGTAGGAATGTCTGCAAGTTAGCTAACAAGGGACATCTACACAATTTTATAGTCTATATCATGTTACTAGAGTTTTCCTTCCATCCAAACATTCACAGCTTGCTATATAAAGTTAAATGAACTATTGAGTATTGACTATATATTTACAGATATTTTTACAAGGCATTTAGAGTGGTTTTCATTTAAATTTTCTAATTTTCATTTCACAAATTGAAATCTGCAATGAATTTGTTGGCTTGTTTACCAAGATAAAATCAACTTTTTTGCTTTACCGAATTTTTGTTTGCATAAAACTAGATTGGTGATGCTGAAAAATGTTGGCTTCCTATTTTTCTATTGTAACTATAATGGTTGTTGCTACACCGTGGTTCTGTGATGCACCTAAACGCGAGGTAAATCGAGCACTTTCTAATCTTCACAGTCCTGGAGATTTGCCCATTTATTCCTACAATCACATTTCCCTAAATATAGCTACCGCCCAGTGAGTGAGTATAATTTTAGCACCAGCAAACCAAGTGACTGTTACATAAAAAAATCTTATTACCTGTCGTCTACATGTGCAATTGTTCGGATCAAATGTCCAAAGATTGGTATTCTAGTTGTAAGACGAGTAGGCTTTCGTATAAACTACATCTCTGTTGTCTTTCAATCCGAAAATCAGCTGTCAAACGAAAACGGAAGTAAATTTTTAGTAGCCGTTTAAGGAAAACGAAGACTTTCGGACAATGGATTTCCCGAACGCCGTCCTTCCCCACTATAATTAGGTTGATCTAGGTTCATAAAATTAAATTTACACGACACATAAATAAATTTAATTTAATTAAATAAAAAGCACATGCACAAACTGTGCTTTTAAGATTGCAGTAATAATGCACAGTTTTTATTATTTCCATATTTCCCTCATATAGTAGTCGCACCTAAATAGATTTGACAGTAATATTCAGTACATCTATAATTCTAAATGTCAAGCTGTCCGACCGTGATAAATCATAAATATATAATAATGACGATTTTTTCATACATAGTTTAAAAGAGACATATCTAATATTAAGAATATTATATTATTATATATTATATTTGTAAGAAATTCTATGTTGGATGTCTTATTGAGGAGCTCGGTTTAGAAAGTATATCGGAAAATCCTACTTATACCAAAACCAATTTTACCAAAGATGAAGTTCTTTCCAATCATAGGGGAGTCCTTGGGTCTTTTGGTATCAATTTAAAACAGGAAGAACTTGACTTGCCTTACTTGTATTGGATTCCAAAACTTCCGCCGGCACAAAATCCATATAAGGAAAGATATATAGCAGGTTCCTCTAAATATACCACTAAATCATTAGCAGTAATTCTAACACAAATTTTGACAGTCGTCAAAGATGGCCTTCAGACTTATTCAGATGAAGTCTATTCTACATCTGACATCAACCAAATGTGGATTCTCAAAAATTCTAAAGAACTACTTGACCATTTTGTTTCTAATACTCTATCTTCGGTAAAAAGTAAGAAAAACTTTTGATTTTTCTACCCTTTACACCACTATCCCTCATGCTAAATTGAAAGAACGTCTAAAACAAATCATTCACTTTTCATTCTTTTACAAAAACGGTAAACCAAGATATAAATACCTAGTGCTCAACAGGGATTCTGGTTATTTTGTAAAACACCATACAGACTGCAAACAAAAATATACTGAAGATACCATCAACAAAATGTTAGAGTTTTTGATAGACCGTGCATATTTGTTGTGTTTGGCAATATTATCTTTCAACAAACAAACGGTATACCAATGGGCACAAACTGTGCACCTTTGCTTGCTGATTTGTTTCTTTATTCACATGAATCAGAATTTTTACAGAACCTTGTCAAATCTGGAGAAAAGACTGTCGCTAAATCATTCAACTACACATACAGATATATAGATGACGTTCTTTCTCTAAATAATCACAAATTTAGAGAATATGTGAATGTCATCTATCAAAGTGAGCTTGAAATAAAAGACACGATAGATTATCCATGTTCTGCTTCATGTTTGGATTTATACCTCAATTATGACACCCATGAAAGGTTACATCTGAAGCTATACGACAAATGTGATGACTTCAATTTTTCTTTTGTCAACTTTCCGTTTCTTTGCAGTAATATCCCTGCTTCTCCTGCGTATGTTGTATATGTTTCACAGTTAATACGGTACGGTAGAGCTTGTTCCCACTATGGGAACTTTCTGCAACGAAGCAAATTACTTACAATTTAATTGTTGACACAAGGATATTGTAAGCCTAGGCTAATCAGGCCCCTTAAAAAGTTTTATGGCCGTCATCACAATATTGTTGATAAGTATGTAGTCACTGTATCCCAACTTATACTGGATATATTTGACTTACCATAGTTCTTTGTTCTTTTCATTCTCAAAATTGACTTGCACGTGACGGGTGTAGCTAGCTAGACAGGAGGTGCTTACCCTTCCGGAGCACCCGGCCTCACTTCCTTGATGGAAGTTCACGTGTATAACACATTTTGCCAGTTTGCAAAGTTTTTACTTTGTTTTTGGGATTGTGATGTGGACATGGACTGGTATGTTTGGTTTATTTTTATTAATCTTATAAATTAAACTGCATGTTTCCGAACACATCTTCTAAATATGAAATTCCCTGTGAATGAAATTGTAATGTAAACACTTTTAATTTGATAAGGTATTTGTCAAGGTAGATTATTGATATTCTCTAAATTTCTGGTATTTGAGACTCATGTGTTAATTCAATTTTTAGAAAAAATTCTCGTGAAAAACAAAAGAATGCCCATTCCTAGTATTGATCAGTTAAATTGTTGCAGAAATCCCATGATTTAGTTAATTAAAAAAAAACCCAATCATAATGAATTCTAAGTTTCTAATTTTATTTTATCATCTTAAAAGCATTTTTATGACAATTGCATTGAAAAATACGAAGTTATTGAAGTTATAGTGAAGTTAATTTGAACAGAATGAAAAATAAAAATACAATACAAATAGAATGACAAATCAGATACAATTATCATGCGCGTTGTCATAGGCAGCTTTGTATGGCACTCATTTTAAAGCTTTTAAGGAAATTTACCTATGTAGGTGAAGTCTTAAATAGGGTTTATAAACTGTTTATGAAATCATAGAGATATGTTGTTTTTATTTTGTATCTATGTAATGGATACATATTTTAAAAAAATGTGACCCTTGATCGTGTCCTTTTTTCTATCAGAGTCTTCCGATATTTTTTCCCCATTTATTATTATTATTATTATTATTTTTTTTTTTTTTTGGTTAATGAGAAATTACTTCAAAATTCATTCAAAGTTACGTGACAAAGTATACTAATTATATATATATATATGTATATATTATGCCTCATAAATAGTTTTTCTAATAAATGCATTGATTTTACTCCGGGCGATATTTTGCATTATTAGTATCTTATGTACAATTTGTGTACAGATTTGTAGTTTCCATAGTGATGACACGATGGAAACTACAACGAGCATCTGATACACAAAATTGTTACATACTATAACATACTAATGATATTTTTATCTTAACAATTTATTATTTTATAGAAAACAAACAAAATCCATTCATTAAAATGAAGTATTTATACACAAAATGCTCAAAATTCATAGACCTATTTTCTTGCGCATTTATACAATGAGTTGTATGGCGGGAAAGTACCAAAACAGTCATTTCAAATTTCGTCGTCGCTAGAACTGGACTCACAAATTATTCTCCGGTATTTTGATTTTTTCTGTGAAACATTCAGTGTTTGGATAATAATTTCGACAATTAATATATTGGATGGAGCAATTTCCTGAAACTATTGAAATTTCCCCGTGAATGGAAGTGGTGCAGAACAAGATGTATTTGAACTGAAGCCAGGATTTGAAATTGATCTAGTGTAGATTATTCGCGCCATTATTGTATCGCGCATATGGATGATACGGAAAATATCAGGCACCCTGATACAAGTCAGAAAAATTGAAATTAAATAAAATTACGTTTTAATTGTAAGATAAAGGGTGTGATATCAAAATGGCCATATAATAATCTCTAAATATAGACCGGAGGCTCCGGGCGGTATTATGTTTGCTTACGTCACACGATTGTCCTTGATGACGTAATATTAGACTAAAAAAAAACAGCATCTTAACCCGAATAGTTTAACTAGTGGAAAAAAGGAATTAATTCAAAAAAAAAAAAAAAAAAAAAAAAAAAAAAAAATGCTGATGCCTATTTTGAGATGGTATCCATTCGGTATAATATAACAAATTTTTCATGGGGTTGCGGGCTATATCGCAGTTTATCGACCGGCGAAGCTGAGGTCTATATTGTATTTTCGGGGTGCCTGCCCGGTCCATGAACTGCGATATAGCCCGCAACCCCATGAAATATTTGTTAAATATTCACTTAAACTGTGTTTCTTATGGAATATATCTGTCGTTAAAAAAAAAAAAACTCCAAATTTTGAAATAATATTGTATATTAGATATCAAAATATGCAATTCAAAAGCTTATTTACTTCAAAATCAATTCAAAAATAGCACAATATATTGAATAAATTAGTCTTTATTCAAATATATATATACACTCAGCCACTACTACGAGTGGTACATGAGGGCATTTAAACAAACAAATATAATACAAAGTGAACTGACATAATACATATAAATTACAAACTTAATTAAATTCTTTAAACAATAAAGACACAAATATAGATATACGTGTTAATAATTTTGTGTTGCAAATTGATAATAATTGATGGAATTTTTCATGAGAAGGATATTTTAAAAATATTCTGGAACATATTTGTTTCTCACTTCAGTAAATTTTTTGCATATAAAAAGAATGATATTCATCGCCGATACAATTTTGACAATGGACATAACCTATTTCCTTTAATATATTATACCACCTTCCTGTTTCAACAGGGAATTTATGATTTGAAGTACGAAGTTTACATAATGTTGGGCTGTATATAAATCCATTTTAGTGAGATAGCTTTCAAATTGAAAAACATTCTTAAAAGAAAAACAGAAATTACTTCTAGATGAATTGATATTACTGTACCATTCTTGTATAAAAATATCTTTTAAGGTTGTTATTAAAGTTTGTTTGTATGATATTAAATTAATAAAAAATTGATTTGACCACAAAAAACTTAATCCCGTTTTATCTAACATTGTTTTAATATGTTTTAACCATGGTGATTTTTATTTCACCATTTTCGAATAACTGAAATAAGATTCTATAGAAATATACTGATAACTTTTCAGTTTTCGGATGAACAATGTTACACCATACCTAGTTCACCGTAAACCATGTAATTAGGGGTATTTTTTTAAGTATCAAAATACGCTTACAAAAGTCTAAGTGAACATTCTCAATTAAATTTATGTTTTCAAAACCCCACATTTCACTTGAATAAGTTAAAAAGGATACTACAAGACTGTCAAAAAGCTCTAACTGTATTGCCATGTGCTGATTTTGAATTTCTATTAAAATAATGCATCCAAAATCATCATGTGCTGATTTTGAATGCATTATTTTAATAGAAATTCAAAATCAGCACATGACAGTATATCTATGGATAAATGAAGATAATCAATTTTACCAAGTAAAGCGTACATGGCTTTTTTTTGCATTAGAGACCAGCATCTTCTTAGTGTTTGAAAATGTATTATTGTAGTTAAACAATACACCTAGGTACAAAAATGAGTCAACAATATCTAAATTATTACCATTAAAAGTAAAACTGAATAAATTATTAGTCTTCTTTTTACTAAAAATCAAAACTTTTGTCTTATTTGTATTTACCTCAAGTTTCCATTGTCTACAATATTCTGAGTAAACATCTAAACTACGTTGGAGACCTGATGGAGTGTCTGACAATAAGACTGTATCATCTGCATAAAGCAGGAAAAAAGTTTAAAATAAGAATGAAATTTTTCTTGTAAGGTTTTTGTAAGAAAATCATTACCGGATGGACAATGTTGCTCTAAAAATGTCTCTAGATCATTAAGATACATAATAAACAAAAATGGAGAAACATTTTCACCCTGCCTTACTCCAACATGTGAGAAAAAATAGATAGCTCACCATTCATCTGAACACATGACTTAATTGAGCTGTACATATTAAGAATAATTCTAAAAATCTTTCCATTTATTCCAGAACTTACATTTTTTTCCCATAAACCAGCTCTCCATACCTTATCGAATGCAAACTTAAGGTCAATAAAAGCACAAAACAAATTTTTACCAAAACTCAAATATAAATTAACAAGAGAATGCAGAATTAAAATATTATCAACTGTTGAGTAACCCTTACGAAACCCAGCTTGTGCTTTATTAATTATATCAAACTGTTGTGTATATACATGTAAACGATTATTAAGTATGCATGTAAATAAATTACCTAGACAGCTTATTAAGGTAATACCTCTATAATTTTCTGGATCGTTTCTCGATCCTTTATTCTTAAAAAATGGTTTGATAGTACCAAGGAGCCAAGTTTGAACAGGTACCTTACCACTATCCAATATTTAACGTACACTGGTAGCATAAAATCTATAGTAGTGATAATATATTCATTAATGATTTTATCAATGCCAGGGGCTTTGTTAGACTTCAGTGATTTGACTGCAAGGATAATTTCACTTTCGCGAATGCTATCATTAAGAATATCCTTGCAATCAATGTCAATCTTTGACTTGTCAAATCTGACATCATCTTCATTAAAATCTGATGAATTAAGTTCATTAAAATGCTCAACATTTTATCTAACGAAATGTCATCAGAGTTACCCATATCTCTTCTATTTAATCTGTTTAAAATCGACCAAAATGTTCTACTATCATGTTTTCTTACATTACGTTATTTCACACCCACAGTGAATTTATGTTTTTGGAAATGATGACCTAAAATCTTCTATAGGTTTTACCCTTAGATAAGGCTGTCTACTGGAGATCGCAATAACGAGTTAAGTGTGGTGGCTAATTTCTGACATCGACATAATTTTAGTCGACATTAATTTATCTCAACATGTCGACTTAGTATTTTGACAAGTCAAGATAATATCATGGAAAGTTGTGATACCAAAATAAAAAGTTGAGATAAGTAACACGACTTGCCGCGATACTCATGTTGACCATTCGTGATAATTATCTCAATATCTCGACTTATTTTTATCGCGACAAGTCGTGTTACGTGTTGAGATATATAGTTCACGACATGTCGCGATACTTAGCTTGACCAGTCGTGATAATTATCTTGATATCGCGACTTATTTTTTGTTAGTGATGGAACACAACTATCGCGGTATGTCGTGTTATTTATCTCAACTTTTTATTTTGGTATCACAACTTTCCATGATATTATCTTGACTTGTCAAGATATTAAGTCGACGTGTTGACATAATTTATGTCGACTAAAATTATGTCGATGTCAGAAATAAGCCATTCTTTTGTCTCTTCATTGTTGTAACTTCATATTCTCATTGCGCTGTCTCTTCACTGTTGTAACTTCATGTTCTCACTGTGATGTCTCTTCACTGCTGTAACCCCATGTTCTCACTGTGTTGTCTCTTCACTGTTGAAACTTCATATTCTCACTGTGATGTATCTTCACTGCTGTATTCTCATGTTCTCACTGTGTTGTCTCTTCACTGTTGAAACTTCATATTCTCACTGTGATGTCTCTTCACTGTTGTAACTTCATGTTCTCACTGTGCTGTCTCTTCACTGCTGTAACCCCATGTTCTCACTGTGTTGTCTCTTCACTGTTGAAACTTCATATTCTCACTGTGATGTATCTTCACTGCTGTATTCTCATGTTCTCACTGTGTTGTCTCTTCACTGTTGAAACTTCATATTCCCACTGTGATGTCTCTTCACTAGTGTAACTTCATGTTCTCACGGTGCTGTCTCTTCACTTTTATAACTTCATGTTCTCACTGTGCTGTCTCTTCACTTTTGTAACTTCATGTTCTCACTGTGCTGTCTCTTCACTTTTGTAACTTCAGGTTTTCACTGTACTGTCTCTTCACTGTTGTAACTTCATGTTCCCAATGTGCTGTCTCTTTACTGTTGTAACTTCATGTTCATACTGCGGTGTCTCTTCACTGTTGTAGCTTCATGTTCTCATTATCTGTTTCTTCACTGTTGTAACTTCATGTTCTCACTGTGTTGTCTCTTCACTGTTGAAACTTCATATTCTCACTGTAATATCTCTTCACTAGTGTAACTTCATGTTCTCACTGTGCTGTCTCTTCACTTTTGTAACTTCAGGTTCTCACTGTACTGTCTCTTAACTGTTGTAACTTCATGTTCCCAATGTGCTGTCTCTTTACCGTTGTAACTTCATGTTCATACTGCGGTGTCTCTTCACTGTTGTAGCTTCATGTTCTCACTGGGCTGTCTCTTCACTTTTGTTAATTTATATTCTTTTTGTGCTGTCTCTTCACTGTTGTAACTTCATGTTCTCACTATGCGGTCTCTTCACTGTTGCAACATCATGTTCTCACTGTGCTGTTACTTCACTTTTGTAACTTCATTTTCTCATTGTGCTGTCTCTTCACTGCTGTAATTTCATATCTGTAACTTAAATTTCTACATTTCTTTAATTTTATTATATAACTATTTTAAAAATTGAAATTGAAATAACAATATAAAAGAAGGAAATTTTAAAAAGAATTAAGTTATCATGAACATTTTAACTTAGACATAGTCATTTTGTCTTTTTAATTCACTGATAAAATAGAATAGTTAAGGACCGACAACGCCTTTATCTGAAATCACACACACACACACACACACACACACACACACACACACACACACTTTCGAGAATATTGGATAAAGACGTTAATATGTAATATTACACGTCTAAGAGATCGTTTTTATGTACATGACAAAGTAACGTTTTATTTCAAAAAATTGTTTTCATTCCAGATTGTTGCTATTTTTAATTACCAATCTTTTTTTTTTTAGTCGTAACGTGTTACTGTCTGCTATGTTTGCCAAATAAATTTTATTAAGTCACGATTTTTTTATATTTCATTTGAACATATCACGTTTACGATCCAATACCATTATAGGTGAATGAAAAGTGTGTGATTATAACAAGATCGGAGCTTTAAGTTATTGGCCATTAAAAAGAAATTGCAGCTTAGTAAACAACATCCAGTTTTTTTTTTTTATTAAACATGAGACTCTAATAGACAAAAGCCAAGAGGAATGTGACACCAGAGATGCCAATATATAAATATCATCTGTTATAAGCATATGTCAAAATTTCATTGTTATTGCTGAATACAATTTAATAACTAGTGTCTGGAAGAAAAATTACTCAAATGTTCAGACAGATTGATAGAGTTTATTAGATACCGACACACATTCTTTAATCGAATATCAGTCGTTAGTAGTTTTTCTTCTATTTAACTCCATGCATTCTTTCATTGAACAAGTAATGTTATAACACAACAAACTGACATCCCAGCATGTATAGAACAAATTTTAATTACATAACATAATAGATGAGATTTTGCCAACTAGGACAACTATGAATGTTTTATAATCACTAGGTATTTCGCATTGTCACTTGATACAGCTATTTTGCAAAGAGAAACCTCAGCGATATCCCCATTCTGAGACAACGGTTTAATTTTTTCGAAAGTAAGTATATTGGAAAGCAGCTTGTAGCACCATTTAACTCTCTACACGGAATACGTATTATTTATGAATAGATCTGCTTCAAAAAGAAATTTAAAAGAAATAAAATTTTTATTCATTCATCATTACCAACTAATGTTACCAACATATCATCTGTAATAAACACATCTAAAATCTATCGTATGTCGGGTGCTGTATATTTGTATATACAAGTATCTTTTTTAAAAAAGACGGGAACGATCTCGAATCAAATTGAACCACATGTAGTTTATTTCAAAGTAAATCATATATGTGGTCTCTGGACTATAGCGAATCTGTGCGCATCGTTTTATCTTTTATGGTTTTATTTCAACATTATTTTTCAATAAACTCGCTTAAATTTTTGTCATTAGATGGCTACGAACTAGAGCGGTGTCAATTTATTATTGAATTTATGTATACTTGTTGTCCATGCTTAGTTACCTGATAGGGAAAACTTGGAGTCAATTAATTTTATAATTCGAACAAGTTACTCTTTACTATAATAACTGTGAATTTTGATTGATTTTGATAAAATTATAGAAATATATTTTACAGAGGAACAATATTGAGAGTCAGAGATATGGTCAAGCATAAAAAATTTCTTTGCTTTTTTACGGAAGCTATAGATTGCTCTTATGTTTTTATGAAACTGCCAAGGTAAACATTTCCAACAAAACAGAATAGGTGGTTAATGTAGAATGTTTTGGTATTGGTCAATCAATCATTAAAAAAATAATTTAAAAAAATAGCAGACAATGTAATCAATTCAGTCGGATAACTACAAAACGCCTACATGACTACATGAATTACCTATGTAATATTTACCTGTAACGTAAATAATAATTACGGAAATGAAAAAAAAATATCGTGCGGAAATGAAAGCACGACTTTGTAAAAAAAAAAAAAAAAAATTGCGGAAATGCAAAGCGCCCAACTACTTGATAAATAATTAAAACATGACACGATACTTTATAAAATTGACAGAAGTTTATAAACTACAAGGTTAACTTAAATTTATAACTGTTATCTCCTTTATAAATGTTACGACCCCCTCCTCTCATAACGAAGAAGTAGTGTTATGAAACACGCATGTCCTATACGATATTAGAAATTCATCATGGTAACCAAGTTACATACGTTGTCTTATGTGTTTTGAATCTATAACAAATACCAGGTAACATGCTCAAAACAGATCACTGATCGCATGTGCTCCGGTTTTCAAATTAAGAAACATCTAACCCTAACCCTAACCCTGACTCAGATGGTAACAAGCACTTTTTCCGAATCAACTTTTCAAATTCACGCTGCGATATTGCTGATATTGCACTGAAACATTCGTTTCTACTGCTTAACAATTTCTAAAGTCCAAGTTATCTTTCTTTAAACATAAAGTAAAACAGGGTTTATTTGTTAGATTGTTCACGTGAAATGTTTCTAAAACAACTCTTAGAAATGGACAGGGACGTTACTCATTAAAAAACAAAATTTATACATCGTTGACAAATCATGTCAATAATTTACAGTCGATAGACCGATGTCCAGTTAAAGTTCATATTCAGTTAGACGACCGCTGTCCAGTTAACGTTTATATATTCAGTTAGACAGACCGATGTCCGGTTAAAGTTTATACTCAGTTAGACCGATGTCCAAGTTAACGTTTATATTCAGTTAGACAGACCGATGTCAAGTTAACGTAACGTTTATATTCAGTTAGACAGACCGATGTCAAGTTAACGTTTATATTCAGTTAGGAACAGACCGATGTTCAACGTTAACGTTTTATTATTTCAGTTAGACAGACCGATGTTCAAGTGGCCGTTCGTTATATTCAGTTAGACAGACCGATGTGTCCGGTTAAAGGTTATATTCAGTAAGACAGACCGATGTCCGGTTAACGTTTATATTCAGGTTAGACCAGACGATGTCCAGTTAACCGTTTATATTTCAGTTAGACAGACCGATGTCCAGGTTAACGTTATATTCAGTTAGAACAGACCCGCTGTCCAAGTTAACGTGTATTTATTTCAGTTAGACAGGACCGATGTCCGGTTAAAGTTTATACTCAGTTAGACCGACCGATGTTCCAGTTACGTTTATATTGAGTTAGGACAGACCGATGTCAAGTTAACCGTTTATATTCAGTTAGACAGACCGATGTCAAGTTAACGTTTATATTCAGTTAGACAGACCGATGTCCGGTTAAAGTTTATATTCAGTAAGACAGACCGATGTCCAGTTAACGTTTATATTGAGTTAGACAGACCGATGTCAAGTTAACGTTTATATTCAGTTAGACAGACCGATGTCTAGTTTACGTTTATATTCAGTTAGACAGACCGATGTCCAGTTAACGTTTATATTCAGTTAGACATCTGAACCTTTTGGTTAGGCTTTTATACAAGTCTCATTCTTCTAATTTGCCGAAGTATATACCTGAAATGTAGATTGCAACACTGCCGATTATTTTTCAAGAGATAATAAGATTAGTGTATTTGTTTTTCTTATTGCATGATCATAACCTTTTTTTATAAGGACTTATTAAACTCTATCAATAAAGTATACTGAAATAAGTTTTTAAGTAAATGTAAACTTTTAAAAATGGTTTTAAATGTGAAATTTTTATTTTAAACTATCGACTTTAATTAAAAAACATAAATGTTTTAAATTGAATTCGAACAAGAATTTTCATTGGTTACTATAATTTTTCATTTATTTTCAAGTTCCGGCTTTGGAAAATCAAGCCTGGATATCAAAACTGAAATTTTATCATGTAGAATAAACATGTATATGACAAAACAAAAAGCCTAATTAAAAACTTTCCATATGAATGGATTTTAGAGTACCCGAGTACTTGTACTTTTAATTGACAGTTAAACTTTTTTAACATTTATGTACAAAGTATCAATTTGAAGGACTGCAAAAAGCACGTTTAAACAAATTCTGAAATAAAATTGAAGAAAGTCTCAAAATTGAGTGTGTGAGTATTTTAACAATTATTTAATGCTGCCATAGATGAGGATTTTAAAATTTTAAAATCAGCATATCCTGTTTTTTCTGTCTTGCCTCGTAGGACTGTTTCCATCATTTGTTGCGGCGAAGTGGCTTTTCTGCAATTTCAACATTTTCTTTACGAGTAAGACTATTCAACAGCTTTGTTCAACTAACACATATTAGCAATAGATTGTTTAAAAATAATTTAAAAAGACAGAATTTCAGATAAATTTCAGAGTTATCTTAACATTAAGCTTTATTTTATAACGAGTCATTGTTAGACACAATATTGTATTAGTTCGCATAGAGATCATGAGGCCGTAGCTGAAATATTAAAAAAAGTCGATGTTTCAATATTTGTTTTTATGTAAGTTATAAGTTCATATTATTTATGCTTTGAATAAAGACATATAGTTTAAAAACTGGTACAGTCTAGGCTGAAGAAAGCAGTATGAACTGAATTAAAGTCGCAAAAATATTAATTTTCGTTTTTTAGACATTAATTAATTTGAAAAAGGATCTCTTTCTAAGATATGAAAGTTTGTTTGGTCTCATTTTTAAAATAAAATTATAGTTATGGTTCACCAAAAACGTTAATTTGATATAGCTTTATAACTTTTCAAAATCTGACGAATATTAAGGAAAAAAACAGGCAAATAATAATATGTTTAAAATTAGATTTTGTCAATGCTAAATGAAATGCATAGAAGCTGAAGATTAAAGGATTAATATTTCATTAAAATTTCTGTTTTTCATTTTAAGCATACTTCCAAATACAAATCCTAAATTGATGTGGTCCCGTCAGCGAACAAGAATACACTACAAAAATCTAGCTCGACCAATGTCAAGCTTTTTGGTAACTCGCAAATGAGAAACTTTAACTTCTAACTTTAATCAATTTATGGACGGAAACGGGGGATAAGAAACACTCATGTCATAACAAAATAAATTGCACCCACGCACCTCATAACCATCGAATACATTGCCCAATTGGCATCGTATAATTTAATTATTGACTTTTTTCTCCAATGTCCATGATTTAAAAATTTGCACGTTACTGATCGCACGTGCTATGGTTTTTTAAAATTATTTATTTCATGTCATAACTAATGAAATCTAACATTCATGATGTATTATAAATGTCTTGGTAATGTTCTTGTGTTTAATCACGAGGCATAACCGTTACTGCTGACTACTGATCTCCAAATGACATTCACGATGTAAAAATGTCTTGGTAATGTTTCTTGTGTTTAATCACGTAGTATAACCGTTACTGCTGACTACTGATCTCCAAATGACATTCACGATGTATAAATGTCTTGGTAATGTTTCTTGTGTTTAATCACGGAGTATAACCGTTACTGCTGACTACTGATCTCCAAATGACATTCACGATGTATAAATGTCTTGGTAATGTTTCTTGTGTTTAATCACGTAGTATAACCGTTACTGCTGACTACTGATCTCCAAATGACATTCACAATGTATAACTGTCTTGGCAATGTTTCTTGTGTTTAATCACGGAGCATAACCGTTACTGCTGACTACTGATCTCCAAATGACATTCACGATGTATAAATGTCTTGGTAATGTTTCTTGTGTTTAATCACGTAGTATAACCGTTACTGCTGACTACTGATCTCCAAATGACATTCACGATGTATAACTGTCTTGGCAATGTTTCTTGTGTTTAATCACGGAGCATAACCGTTACTGCTGACTACTGATCTTCAAATGACATTCACGATGTATAAATGTCTTTGTAATGTTTCTTGTGTTTAATCACGGATTATAACAGTTACTGCTGACTACTGATCTCCAAATGACATTCACGATGTATAACTCTATTGGCAATGTTTCTTCTGTTTAATCACGGTGTATAAGCGTAACTGCTGACTACTGATCTTCAAATGACATTCACGATGTATAACTGTCTTGGCAATGTTTCTTGTGTTTAATCACGGAGTATAACCGTTACTGCTGACTACTGATCTCCAAATGACATTCCCGATGTATAACTGTCTTTGTAATGTTTCTTGTGTTTAATCACGGAGCATAACCGTTACTGCTGACTACTGATCTTCAAATGACATTCACGATGTATAACTCTATTGGCAAAGTTTCTTGTGTTTAATCACGGAGTATAACCGTTACTGCTGACTACTGATCTTCAAATGACATTCACGATGTATAACTGTCTTGGCAATGTTTCTTGTGTTTAATCACGGAGTATAACCGTTACTGCTGACTACTGATCTTCAAATGACATTCACGATGTATAACTGTCTTGGCAATGTTTCTTGTGTTAAATCACGGAGTATAACCGTTACTGCTGACTACCGATCTCCAAATGACATTCACGATGTATAACTGTCTTGGTAATGTTTCTTCTGTTTAATCACGGAGTATAACCGTTACTGCTGACTAATTCCACTCGGGACAGATTCTAATGTAAGAAAGTTTGTCAGTTCGCTTTCCGAAGGTTGCTGGTTTTCTCCGGGCACTCCGGTTTTCTCCACCATCCCAGAACTGACCGCATCGAAATAAGTGAAAGATTTTTGACTGGGGCGTAAAACACAATTACTCCACTCCACTCCACTCCCTTAGTGTTAAATTATTAAAAGGTAATTTTGTTAGATATTTTTAATGATAAAAGTATTGTACATTAGCATGACAGACAATAACTTCCCGTATTTACATATCAAAAAAAAAAAAAAAAAAAAAAAAAAAAAAAAAAAAAAAAAAAAAGAAATTAATAGAACACGGTTTCTCCAAATAGGAAAAGCGATGTCGGCTGCTGTCCAACCAAACAAAGCTGGGCGTAATGGAATCAGCTGACGTCATCGCATAGTCAAATGTTACGATTTTGTACTGTAATTTAGCAAGACTAAGAAATAGCAAGAACAAATAGATTTATCAAAACAGTCTACTGAAATGGTCTATATTATACGTAAAAAATAGCAATAAATATAACAAAGAAGGTTGGAACTATCATATTTGTTTTATTAGAACAATAGGAAGAACGACATTAATTTACAGCAGATAAACAAATCTCTAGAATCTCAAGTTTAAAATCTTATTTGAAAAGAGCAAAATTTAGATCGTTTATTTTTTATTTTCAGAAAACGAAAATGAATACAGTTAAAAAAAAAAAAAAAAAAAAAAAAAAAAAAAAAAAAAAAAAAACAATTACGCTTACTTTCAATACCTGTATTGTCTCCCTTGTTATACTTATGGTAATAATTTTGAAGTTCACTTACTTTATGTTCAACTCATTTTTTAAAGTTATGATAACAGAATTACCGTGTTGTTTGAGAAAAACAAGCTTAGTTTTTAAACTCTCGACCGATGAAACACACTGCTGGAATAATATCTAGTCACATATAGATCTACATATATCATTTTATGTTTTTGTGTTGGAATCTTCCTTATTGTAGCTTTTGTTTAGAAGTCTGTACACATGTTACTAAGAATTTTAACCACTCTAGCTCACTAGATAAAAGGGCTGAAATGAACGATTAATTGTTTAAAACCGCTCAGCCTTCCATAGCTTTTAAAAAAGTCTAATTATTAAGTTTTAAATGCTAAATGATACTATAAAAATGAAAAAAAAACATATTAATTACATTTTTTTCAATTTATTCATTATTGCCACAATAAGCTAGCTACGGCCACATTAATTTGCCAAGTTACTTCTATTTAAATATCGTTGACTCTTTGGAACCTATGTCGATGCGTCTTGGTTGATTTTCAACAAGATCGTTCAGGTAATTTTGCAACATTTTGCATCATTCTTTTTATACTCTTTTATACAAATCACAATGCTGTGTGTAAAAATGCTATTAAGTTTTGGAATTTGATTTACAAATCAAATTCTCTGTTAAATCGATGTCCGGGTGGTTTACCTGGCTATGTCGGAACTAAAATACTTGCAGTTTTTTTAAATAAAAAATTCTTTTTGTATTGCATATGTATGTAGCAACCCCATTTTGAGAAACAAAAATTGCTTTCTGTGGAAATAAATTTTCATTCCTTAACACTCCAACAAAACTGTTTTCATTTTATATTATTATCTCATTATCTGACAAATAGAGTAAAGTATTTTTCATAAACATATCATATTACCGATGAAAAAGTTTTAGATAAACTTATGCTTCCAGTAAGACTTGATGAAGTTAGCATTGACGTATTCTAACGGCTCATGTACAAGGCATTCCGTACTTGTTGCACAAATACTAAATGAAGACTACATGTAGATTCTGTAATATTTCTGACAATCACGACTATTTTGTTTTGTTATTTTTGCTTTTGTTTTGGTAACTAAATAAGTAACACTAATTTATTTAATAGTTTTTCCTTTACAATTATTTACACCTTTCATCCGATAGCTCGGTGGTTTCGTTATAATACATCGCCTAATAGGTCCGAGAAGTGTGTACGAATCCTAATACATGTACTGTAGGGAAATATAACTATTATAAGTGATACATATTAAGATTTAACTTCAAAATATTTTCTCTCTCTTTTACATGTTTCTTTTTTGAAAATCGTCATGCTTTAGTCACTAACATTGTGCGACGGAGAATTTTGAAAATACTAAGAGGATACTTCAAAGAATTTGATTTCTTTTCAGTTACATAACACTGGGTCACTAATACTAATAATCAGAAAATCGGCTGCTTAGTTTATTTAAAACCTTGTTTGAAAAAATACAAAGGTTGACTTTAGATAAACTGTTTTATATGAAATAACAAGAATTTGTTTATGTGTCCTAAAATAGAAACGACTGGTGACCCTATTATTTATGATAATAGTAATAGATACCAGGTAGTGTAACAAGATATTGGATTTGTCTCCTTTTGAGAAATAAAAATCATGCGGCTTTTGTGTATGAATGTTTCATCTGACTTTGTATAATTATTATCTCAGATGATCCTTTTTGATTGAATCTGCAACAGTATCTATTGATTGTCCCATGAACTCATTTTAAATGTCTTATAATGTGGGACATCTTAACGAGCACAGCGGGGATATCGGCGCGTTCATTAAATTTTATATCAATATACTAAAGATTGTTTTTTTTTTCTGAAAAGATCAAACACTACCAATAATACAGTTTTCTTTATTTAAAAAAGGCATTTCTCAGACGGATTGTTAGATACTATTGCAGGAGCGTCAAACTGAGTGAAGCAAATCTATACACAACATTTTGGGCCTTATTGCTCATCCGAGTAAAAGTAGAAACGGATATCTCTTACAGTTTCAACAGATGCTTTCTACCGTTATGGTCCATGAACGTTTTGTACATAGCCGATCGATGCTAAATCGTAAAATGTTTAAGGTTTACACCTTGCATAAAAGAACTAGAAAATAATGTATTAAATATAAAGCAAATTTTCTTTCTGTTTTTAACCTGATGTCATATACAACTTTTTGAATGTATTTTTATGATTAAATTAAAAAAGTGGTACACTTATATCCAAGATGGAGGAAATAAAATCTACATTGCCTAAGAATGATACTTAAGATTAAAAATAAAGAACCCTAGCCTGTAGAACAATTATGGGTGACATACCCTTTATTTTTCATAAAACATTTTTTTCTCTTCATCATACCAAAAAGTTCAGAAAAAATTATTTAGCGTAGTAGATTCGTCGATAAGAATAAAATATTAGAATTATTAAACAGAGGAAATCACAAATAAAAAAGAACAAAAGTTTATCAATCTTCAAAATAGCGGTGCTTGGTAACGTTCATGAATACAAACAACTTTCAAAAACACACGAAAGATCTTTTAATGTACATGTATATGGAAGGATTTCTATTATCTTAGGAGTGTGAAATAAAACAACATATATCATAATACTCCTGAAGTCAGAATAATGTAGAATTAAATGACAAAAATGGTACATTTTATGTTGTGTAGTTTAATATTATAGAAGCAGAATGAATCAAACTACAGAATAAAATGTTAACAAAGTCATATTTATTTGAATCATTAAATCATGACCCTCATACTGCCTTGTAATGTTGACATTGATACCTAAGAAAGAAAAACAGTTTGCTTTTTAACATTTAATTTTATTCCAATAAAAGGAAGATTTTCTTGACATGTTAACTTTAATGCCTACAAAAGACAGATTGTCTTGTTATTTTAATCTCGATATCTTAAAAAATAAATAAATAAATAAATAAATAAATAAATAAGTAAATAAATAAATAAATAAAAATAAAACAGATTGTATTTTAATGTTGACTTATATATTTCCTACTGCAGGCAGATATATAACTAGTGTAATTTGTGGCGTTAAACACATGAACAGGTTTATTGGAAAGAACACGTGAAATTGTGAAAATTCTTTTTCAGCTCAATGTAAATTTTACCCATTGATCGACAACCAGTAATGGACTTTTGTTGCTGCATGTGATCAAAATTATATCAGAAAAATAACAGGATTTGCGATTACCATCGATGTTAATGTTTGCTATTCAGAATATGTAATGACTCAATGCCCTATTAATGTATGAACTAACAATACGTGTTTGATATTTAACAAATATACTTGTAAAATTTTGATGTGTCATATGTGCTTTTTTTTGTTTTGGAAAATTCATTACCTTAATGACACCACTATTTAAACATTTTTTTTTTGTAAATTATATAAAAAGGAATTCTGTTAAAGGTAATTTTGAATACGCGTAATTATGATGTTTAAGATTAAAAATACTTTACGAAACATCGTAATTGATAAGACGATT
Organism: Tegillarca granosa; assembly: GCA_029721355.1. NCBI lineage: Eukaryota > Metazoa > Mollusca > Bivalvia > Arcoida > Arcidae > Tegillarca > Tegillarca granosa. Next base: position 3,288,987 of record CM056598.1, on the reverse strand, counting down.
TTGTATTTTTTTAATACCAGCGTTTTTCATTTCCCAATCACTGACACTAATGATTCAGAAAAAGAAAGAACATCTCAAACATAAGCAGTAAACATAAATTCAAAAAGAAATGAAACAAAAATTAAATAAAATAGTCATTTCAGGTCTAAACCACTAATATCTACAGTTGGCATCAGTGGCACGTCAGAGAGTATTTGCATTGTTCTATTAGAACAATTTTTTGGCCGCAAACAACCACAGAATTACAAAAGTAAAATAAAAATAAATAAATAAATAAATAAATAAATAAATAAATAAATGAATAGCTGTAAAGAGATTGTAAAACGGCTTTGATGTTAACAAACTATTTTTTCTGCTAAAATGCGTTTTTCTTAATTTGTATAATATGAACAAATAATTTATTTAAATAAGTGCTTTGTACAATATATCAATTTGCAATCATTTTTAAAATGTCTTTTTTCTGAAAATGTTGCAGAAAAAAAGAAAATAAAAGTCGTGTTTTCTATTTGTCTGAAAATTATTCCCCTCTGAACAATCGGACTGAATTATTTCCTGAAAGAATATTAAAATGCCACGTTGTAGCATATGTGGTAACATAGTTTAATGTATAATTTTTTTTATTATGTGATGAAAAAATAAATAACTTTCTGAAAGAAAATCAAATATTATTTTATAAAAAAAATACCGTTTTCATGTTGCCAGCAAAATATGATGACGTAAGTCTTGTCATACTCAGCCAATCAATATCCTCTCACAATTATATAAGTGGGAAAACAGCTCATTTTCAACATACTCAATTGCTTGTTGATGAATTAAGACCTTACGTAAGTACTATAAAATATTTTTTAGATTTTTAGCCTCGAGTCAATATTTTTTAAGTTGGATAATCGACTTGATTTACAATTTCAGTGTACTGTATATATCGACAAATTGTCTGTTTGCTGCAAACACTCTTCACATAACATTGTGCAAGGGTTAGAATTCTTAACATTCTAATCTGGATTATAATTTTCAATTAAAAAGTAGCTTGATTTTGTATTATTTTTTTTACAAATTAGCTGTTTCCTTATCACTGTCCGAATGTGAAAATGAAATTACATTGGTATTAAAATATTATGATTTAAAACAAAGGAGGGCTTGGCAGAAAATAAAACATGTTTATTCTTATTTATCATTTAAAAGTTTTTTTTTGTTGCCAAAAACTATAACGACGATTGTATATCAGTATTGTTTTAAATATTGGTTCTTTATTTATTTAAAACTTTCCTAAATAGTGTCTTTTAATGCATTTATTTAACAAAAGTTTAACATTTTAAATAATTACTTCAGATATATATATATATATATATATATATATATATATATATATATATATATATATATATATATATAGACCTGATATATATCTGAAATTTGATAAAGTACTATTTGTATAATTTATTTCCTTCATAAACAAATGAAATGTAATTAATTTTAACAAATTTATATGATTTTGGTGGGTCACGTTCAGAACAAACGGCTAATTGGTGACCAGCCAATCTTATAAACCCTCATTGAAAACAGAAGATCAGTTAATTTCGTTTCCGATATTATTTACCAAACAGGTAAATTATTCTCAGTGCTAGATTATTTTTTTGACATTAATTTATGTAAGACTGATGGACGCAAGAAATAGAACAGCACCAATTATTCGTTATGTGCTACTTTTGAATTTTTGAAAAAAAAAATAAAAACAGTCAAAAGTAGCAAATGACAAATCTATTTTAATATTCTTCAGAAGCTAAGTTGACATTTTGATTAAAAATTCTCTTGAAAAGCAGACATGAAAATGTTTAACGTTATTCGCAATTTAAAAATGGTGGTTTATGTTATGTGCTACTTTCGAATGAATTATTTTACAGAAATTAAAAAAAGTACATGGCAATTGTATTTTAGATACTGCAGTATCTTATGTTGAGTTTTATTAAATTTTCTGTTCATAAGCAAGCATGAAATGTTTGTAACGTAATTCGAAATTTGAAAATATTAGCTTATAATACAACCGCCACATTTTCAAAAATACCAATGTAACAAATAATTTTAGTTTTTATTTCCAAGTAAAAATTATAATTTTTGTTTTAAAATAACTTTTTAAAGTTTATTTATTAAGTATATGATCGAATAATAAAGTTTACATCAAATCTGTATTCTGTGTTAAATGTTTTATTTGTATGGGATTTATCTTTTCAATTAGTAATTAGGTTTTAGTTAAAAAACTTAAAGCTTTTTAGATTTAGTTCATTTTAATCCAAACGATTACTTATAGAATTAGTAATTATTAACTTAATGTTTTCTCAAAATTGTCTATTATGATCAAGATATAATTCTAGAAATCAGAAAGGGGGGGGTTCATTTCATAATAAACAGGTTCCTTCTTGTTCAAGGTAGTCAGTGATCAGAATGAACTCGTTTTGTTTATAGTTCTTAGTTATTGTTTTAAATTAATAGTCAATACTCCAGTTAAATAAAAATTTGAAACCTGGCGGGATTTTGTTTTTCTACCAAAAGCTCTGACTTTGGTTTTGAAATTTATTAAGTATATTACGAACTCAATTTTAAACAAGGTAAACAAAGCTTAATTTTAAAATCATAGGCTTCCTATAGAAACTAGAAGATAGTAAAATAGTCTGAAAAACTATCCATTTATAATAAAATTCTTGGCGAGAAGTAGCATTTGTATTAGAATGTAATCACTTCCAAAGTTTTAGAACAGCGTGTATTCTAAACTAAACATAATTGAGTTTGCGAAACTGCTTGCTTGGTTGTTTTAATATAAACAATATTTTATTAAACAATAATAATATATATTATATTTCAAAGGATATTAAAATTTAGGATTCTGGAACGAGAGTTTAACTTTTATGTTAACCAGTCTCCTGCTAATTGAATGCATTAATTAAGAGGCTTCTTTTACATAATAATAATAATAATAATAATAATAATAATAATAAAAAAAATAATGATAAAACATGAATTACCGGTAAGTTTAAATGCTAAACAATGTTTAGTGGGTGTGTACAAATACATGATCATCATACAAAACGTAAAATAAGTCTTGGTTTTTGTTTTGCGTTATGCGTAAAAAACTTAGTTCCGATGGTTATATATGAATTACATAAATTCTGATGCCATGAATTATGTTATGTGAGCTCTTATGATCATGAGCGAACAAACAGAATAAATCGTTAATGTTTCAAATATATTAAAAACGTCCATTTATTATAAATGAGTTTATGTGTTTAGTCATAATGACATTACATTTATAGAACGGCAGTAAGTAACACAGGTATATGTCATGGATATTGCTATTAGGTGCTATTATAGTGATCTATGCTAATATTAATTGTCCTTTGTACAAGTAAAATACTGTTCATAAAAAAAAATATTTTTGGATTTTGTTTTTTCCATTCTTCATACAGTTTCAGTATATATTAATAAAAGTAAAATTTAAAGAAACTGCGGTAAATTGATTGGTTGACTTATGCATATATACATATTTAAAGTTTTAATTTCATACATCGACAACATTTGGTTTCTTTATTAATCAGGAGCTAAATTAACAACACGTATCTTATTAGTCCTTGCACTGGTGGGTATACACTCGAAGGTTTGAGTTCGATTACAAACCTTTATGTGCGTATACCAACTAGAGAACGGACTTGTTTCATTGAGAAAGAGGTTGTTCATCACTATACTTACTGTAGTAAACAATGTTAAAACAACAATTGTTTTTAAAACTGGTCAATTTAGCAAGTGTTTCCAAATAAACCTCTCAGCGGGCATACACAGATGGGTATTATTAGGTACGTTATGAGTTCAATTTCAAACCTTTATGTACATGACCTGAACACAGAGCAGTTTTATACAGATACAAGTTGTTTACCATTACATAAACCGTCCAATAATAAAAAATGCTAATATAGATATGAAAAAAAAAAAATAGAAAAAAGTTAAAAATTACTACACAACTGGATTCTTTATCGTCATCAAATAAAGTACCCAACTAGATGCCGACTATAAAATGTTGTAATACATGTATAAAAGTTTTAACAGAAATACCTGTATAATTCCGGAAATTCATTTCTCATCAGTTAAACTAGGGCCCGAAAAAGTTGACAGATAAAAGAGAAATCCGGACATACGAAACATTATGAATCTAAAGTTCAAATTATATGAATCCTAATCCATCAAAAGATTGCTTTACATTGGGAACAAACCTTTGCTTTAAATGAATTTTAAAAATTAAGGACGGCTGAACATTTTGCTACAAGGAAAATTTTTGATGGCACAAAGTACTCCTACTCAGTAGTGGATACTATGGAAGGAGATTTACCCCACCAGCAGTGGTCCTCGCTCACGGTAAGTAAATATATAACACAAATACCTGTTAAATTTCGATGTGCCATATGTGCACATTTCGGATAATCATTCCTCATCAGTGACACTAGAGGGCAAAGTTTGATAGATTAAAACATAACCAAACAGTTGACAATTAATGATTTAAAATTCATAAATATTATGAATCCAAATCTAGCTAAGGAATATTTTGCATGAGGGAGACAGTTTTAAATAAATTTAAAAAAATAAGACGACTGAAATTGTTGCTAAATGATACATTTTCTAAAGGCACAAAGTACTGTCTACTGAGTTATTGATACGCACGGGGAGTTTAACTCCTCCAGCAGCGGTACCCGCTGAGAGTTAGTGAATGTATATCTGTATAAATTTGATGTCAAATTTGATGTATAATTTCCATGTCAATAAAAAAAAAAAAAAAAAAAAAAAAAAAAAAAAAAAAAAAAAAAAAAAAAAAAAAAAAAAAAAAAACTTTTATAAAACATAAATACTCGCTCATGGTAGTAAACATATAACACAAATACCTGTTAAATTTCGGTATGCCATATGTGCATATTTCGCATATCATTCCTGATCAATGACACTAGGGGGCGAAAGTTTGATAAATAAAAAACATAAGCCAAACAGTTGAAAATCATATTTCATTCAGAAAATTCAAAACTTTATAACATTTCACGATACTTGAGCAATTAAAAAACATCAAATTATTAAGGAAAAGTATTAATAAATCAGAACGAAGCTGATTATTTAAACCAATCACAAGCCATTTTATACCACAACGATGTAACTACAAAACTTCAACAACACGGTAATACTCCTTCCTATTAAATCGCTGGTTCAATTAATATCTTCCGACGTTGGATTCACGAGACATTGTTTATCAGTTTATAGAATGATAAGAACAGTCTTTATCTTAATAGATACATGTATATAACACAAATACCTGTTAAATATTGATGTGCCATATGTGCACATTTAGGAAAATCTTCCTTATCAGTCCCGCTAGGGGCCGAAAAGTTTGATAGATAGAAATGTAAGCCAAACAGTTAAAAATTAACGAATCCAAAGTTCCAAAATTATATGAATCGAAATCCAGCTAAGGAATGTTTTGCATGAAGGAACAAACCTTAGTTTCAAATAAGAACATTAAGATGGTTGACAATTTTGCTAAATGGTAGATCTGAATAAATATTCTGAATGTTCGATGATCTAGAAGCATAGCTACCGATTTAAATGGAGAGAAAATAGCTTACTATCTCCAGTTTGATTGAAGATGTTTATCCAGCCGTCTGTAAACTTACGTGTTAAAAAGTATGCGAAGAATCAAATAAATATTCACCAAAATCTATCAAAATAAGGGAAATCTTCTGTGAAAAGAATACAGTTGCGCTATAAAAATAAATAAGCAAATAATAAAAATTACAAATTATGTGACAGTTTTATCACTTTCATCACTATTATAATACAATATCAATCTCTTTATATATGTTACTCGGGCTGCTATGTCACGTAATATACCAGATATAACGGTAACTGTCGATTTACTACCTAATTGATTTATTAAATTGGTTGCACTACTGTAAAGAAATAGTAATACAAATATATAATAAAATGTTATCGTATTTTAATCTTCTAAGACATAAGAAACAATTCGTAACTGAAAACATGTTATTGGCAACAGTATCAGTGCAATTATAATCATTATAAAACAATAATCCATAAATGGTTATTTTATTATTATTTGTATTGTTTTGTGATCTTGTTTGTATTGGGTGCTGAAAAGGTTTTTCTTTCAGATGCAAGATTTTTATTATTTTTTTATATTATAAAAACTATTTATAATGTTCAAACCCTGAAAAAATCTGATATAAAGGTATTCAGATATATAAACGTGTTTCCGTTCCTTTTAATTAATTTGACGTTTCTCAAATTTGTTGTGTCCTGTTCTTTATAGAATTGGCGTTGTTGACAAAAAAAAAAATTTTAACTTTAATTTGCCCGTCACTTTGAAAACTATAAGGAGCGGATTTAGCTAATCAAGGAGTGATCTTTAAAAAGAGAGAAATAACACTCAGATTTCACATAATATTTTAGTACTCTTACCTTATCACTAGCATCCTTTAAAAATTGGTATTTTTGTGGATCTAAATTTGTATCCGTCTTTTCTTTTGGTACAGTTTTAATTTTATCTATCATTTATAATGTGACTTTAAGGTGTTGTTGACAATTAATCCTTGATATATTTCTTGATTTTCTTGTTAGAAAGCATACAGGAGAACTTCTTTAATAAATTTCAGACTGAATTAAATAACGAATTTGTTTTACTATCAAAATTCGTTATTTATCTGTCTCCTTTTGTACATAACATTTTTCCGGAAAATTGTTATGAAATTGTATTCAGAATTAACAATGAAGTTTTTTATTAAAAAGTAAGCATATGAACATAATAAACTATAATTATCTGTTGGTATTTTCGGTGTCACATTCCTCTGCATTCTTGTCTGTATTCAAGTGTACAGCTGTAGATAAAAACATATAATACTTTGTAAAAATCTATTGCATGCGTACAAGATCATATGACTGTATGAATATCAATAAATTAATTGCTTAATAGAGGAGGGGGAAAAGAAATTATAATTTTTAACCTTTTTTGGGGAAGGTGTATTTACAACTTTTGAAAACCGTTATCTTAAAACTAAATTTAATTTCATCATTGGGGCGTTACCTAATAGGTATTGAAGGGTGAGAATGGAGTTTCTAGAAAGAAAGCGAATTAACAATAAATAAAATAATTTACACGTTCATGATTTATGTGAAAATTATGTGATTTGTCACTGTAAGAATCAGAGTGACTCTGACGGTAGATCAATCAACTTACAACTAGAATTATATGAAAATAAACAGGGCTGCTCTCGATACGTCTTGTTTTCATTCAAATCTTATAAAATGTAAATAAAGATTATCTGTATTTTCATTGCAATGTTTTTCAACCAAGGTGTATGTTAAAACTGGTTAAAACTGCTATATTTCTATATTTTTTTTTAAAAAAATCGGATTGTTGACCGACCGCCATTTTAGTTAACAATTTACATTCATAAGGTGTCACATAGGCACCCGAATCATCATTCAATTAGATAATATTATGGGGATTAAGCATATTTCCTTTTTGTCGCGTTGTCTGCTGAGTGGCCTTGGTGGCGGCGAGTGGGAATGCCAATCGCTTATTGTCTAACTGTGGTTATCAATATGTGTTGAAGTTTGACCAGCTCAAAAGAAATCTACTTATCGCACGTCAATTTTGGCGAAATTGTTTAAAACACGAAAAGGGTCAATTTTGAACATGTTTTTAGTTGTTAAATATTTTATATTAATTTTTTAAGTACCTTTTTTAATATCCTTAAATCTTATGTGCGTCACTTTCATGATCATAGCTAAAACGGTTTTTGAACACAAGCTGTTTTTGCAGAAACTTGGTAGAAAAAAATTATTTTAAGCAGCTTGTTTCGATGTATTTATTTCGATACTAGGAAGTAAGACTTTATTTCTTGTATCGTCGAAAAAACTTTGAGCAGGACTTCAATTATGCGTACCTTCAAATAAAATGTGTATACATATTTACTATGGCATGTCAAACGTTGCAATATTCTATCTTTTACATTTGAATTCAATAAATATGAATTTGGATTCATAAAAATTAGTATTTGAATTTTAAAAAAATGCATTAAAATTCAAATAATGTATTTTTTAATTCGAAATTTTTTTCATTTTGATTCAAAAAAATGTATTTGAATTAAAAAAATATACATTTGAATTCAAAAACTTGTATTTGAATTAAAAAATAAATATATTGGATTCAAAAATATATATTTGGGTTTAAAAATATGTATTTGAATTCAAGAATGTTTAAAAAGAATATTTGAATTCAAAAATTTAGGTATTTGGATTCAAGATAGAAGATATATTTGAATTCAAAAATTCTTTTTTTAGATTCAATAAATAAGTTTTATGTGTGCGAACAATGCATTCTTGGTAGACGCTTGTGACGGCGGTTTTGATTGGTTGCTAAATATAAATATATCACGGGGAATCAGTCATGGAAGCAACTAGAATATCATGTAGTAAGTATATGTAACCGGCCTTTATAATTTACTTTTACGGCAAAAATGTACTATATTAGAAGGGAAGGACTGAAGTAAAAATGTCCGTATTCCAGAGTTGTGTAACACTTCAATACTACAAAGCTCTTATGAGCATTTCCCCGTGATATATTTAGCAACCAACAAAAACCGCCGTCACAAGAGTCTACCCAGAATGTATTGTTCGCATGCATAAAACTTATTTTTTGAATTCAAATAGAGTTTTTTGAACTGAAAAACATTTCTCTTTTGAATCCAAATACATAAATTTTTGAATTCACATATTCTTTTTAAACATTCTTTAATTCAAATATATATTTTTAAACACAAATATATTTTTTTGAATTGAAATAAATTTTTTGAATTCAAATGTACATTTTTTGAATTCAAATATATTTTTTTGAATCTAAATATATGTTTTTGAATTCAAATAGTAAATTTCTTGAAGTTAAATATCAATTTATTGAATTTAAATGTACTTTTTTGAATTCAAATACAAACATTTATGAATCCAAATATATAATTATTGAATTTAAATGTAAAAGATACAACCTAGCATGAGGGAATTTGTCAGTTTACATGCTAAGGGTCAGTAGTTTTTCCAACACTCCTGTTTCCCCAACTTCCTGAAACGATTTAAATCTTAAAGAAAAAATCTTAACTTTGGCGTTAAAACGCCAAAACTAATAAATTCAAAAATGATTATTTAAAAACAAAAATGGAACGAACTAAAAATCAATTGTGTTGTTGAGATTTTCTGTAGCATTACCGAGGTGGCATTGAAACTTATCTATAGTATCTAAAGTTAATTATTTACAAATAAACACGCAAATAAAAGTGTTAATATTATTCGCTTATTTTAAGATGTTTCACTTAGACTGGTTTGTAACTGATTTTTCCCCTGGGAAATAATATGTGAAAATATAAAGTTTCGTTTGATTCATATATTGAATGCAAATTCTCGAGTTTTAACATAAAATTCTGAATGGAACCAATGGAACATATTTTAGCACCAGCGCTACAATTTAAAAAAATATTTATCACCATTTGACAAACTTAAATAAGAACGTTGTGATTTTAATATCAGTACAATCATTAGACTTCAAGGAACCTTTTACTATCAGTTGATTGCGTTATAATCCTATCACGTCAATTATCTTTACAAATCTCTTTTGGTGATAGGTATGTTTTGCATGTTTGTTTTGTTAAGATGGTTCAATTTGTTTATATCTTTTTTTCTCTGAACAATTATGTCTATGCGACTGTGTTGTGTAAACGGATATACTAACAGTGGTTATAAACTGCAAAAATGGAGACAAGAATATTGTAAAATACATAACTGTAATTTTGGAACTTCAAGATGTATTTGTGATCCTCCTTTTACTTTATTTCCATTTCCAATAAAGTAAAGAGATTATTATACTAGATCAATTTGGGTGAAACATATAAAAAGGTTGTCGCAAGATACTTAGAAAATCTGGACACCAACACTTAATTCTCGTGTCTGTTCTGAGCGTTTCATAGATCAAGCGCAAAGTGAAAAAAATCAATATCCAATACTTAAACTTTGTTATGAGTCAGTATCTACAGTAACAAAGTCTAGACGTCCGCCACAAGATAGATCTTTGTGTAGTGCAACTCCACCTAAGAAAGCAAAATACAAATGTATGTAAATCATGATGGGAAATGTAACAATATTTTCATTCAATGTGATCAGAATATTTGGCAACATGCAATGGTTGTTTTGAAAAGAAAGCAGAAATTATAGATCTGAAACAAAAAATTAGAAAGCTCGAATCACAGTTAAAATTGGCTCAAACTTCATTGAAACCAAAATCTAAATGTTCATATGTATTCAAATCTGACAAATCTGTAAAATTCTACACTGGAATTCCATCTGTTGCCTCTTTTAATGCCATATATAAGGTATTGGAGCCTAAAATTAAAAAGCTGAAATACTGGAAAGGTCCAACATATCATATTCTACATGTAAAAAATTCAAACAAAGTGAACCAAAAAGAGGTCTCACTGCAAAACAAGAGATGGTTATGACTCTTATGAAACTACGTCTTGGCCTCCCTAATCAAGATTTAGCTGACAGGTTCGAAATATCTACTACTCAAGTTTCAAAATATTTACAACGAATCAAAATACTTGACAAATTTTTGGGTAATTTGTCTTCAATCCATCAAAAGAAGCGGTTCGAGAGAATTTACCACCCTCATTTCAAACACCTAATCACTCATCTGCACGGCACATTGTGGATTGCACAGAAGTCTTCTTAGAAAAGCCTCAAAATTTGGAAGTACAAGCAAAAACCTGGAGTAACTATAAAAATCACCATACAGGAAAATTTTTAGTTAGCATAACACCATCTGGGCTTATAAACGTTGTATCAGAATCATGGGGTGGCAGAACCAGTGATAAATATATTGCCAGTAATTCTGGTTTTTATGATAAATTAGAGCCATTTGATACAGTTTTGACCGACAGAGGTTTCCAAATCGCAGAGGATTTAACACTACATCAGGCTTATCTTTTAGTACCCCCAGGAAGACGAGAGGCTTGCCAAATGTCTGCAGATAAAGTTCGAAAAACAAAACAACTAGCAAACAGAAGAATCTGTTTTGAACAGGCCATTCGCCGCATGAAATGCTTTAGAATTTTGAAATTTGAATTGCCAATTACCTTAATTCAACATCTTGACTATATTGTGAAAGTTATTGCTGGCATTTGTAATCTGTACCCTCCTTTGCCCAAATACAAGTGAAGAAAACAATGAACAATTTCTTAATTATAGATATTTTGTTGTTTTAAGCATGCTCTGTTATTTCTAAAAAAACTATTTAAGAATTGATTGGTTTAAGACTTTTGTTTCATCATTTAAAGACATTCAAAACCTTTTTTTCCCCAAATATTTGAAAGTCTATAATGAATCCAATCAAAGCCAAAATATTTTATCTCACCGTTAATTGTGACTCCATGGTAACTTGAAGGTAAATATTTAGAATATGGTACTTTTTCCTTTTTTAGGGCATGAATGATTAGAATGAAAACGAGATAAATGTACAGAGTCAAACAAGAAAATATTAACAGAAGATTCTTTTTAATATCCACATTCAGTGCTTGAACAGGGACATCTATTCCTAAAGAAGTACCTATTGACATTATATATGTATGGATATTGAAAATTTACTTTTACTTTTTTGTCTTCCCTTGGGTAGACTTCATAGACTGTTCTGTAAAAATTATGATTAACCCAACAGACAATATATGTGCAGTAACAGAAAGTTAGATAATAGATAAATGTATATTTGTCATAAATGATCACATAAATTTCAAAAATGTGGAATGGCAAATAATTGTAATTTATCTGACTATCAATAGATGAAAAAAGGAACAAAAACCAATTAAATATTACTTGTTGATTTGATTAAAAATTGTCAATAAAAGTACCAAACTATGCAGAGTTATTCACTTTAGAGACTGAATTTCAAAGTAACTAAATTTGGTGTAATTTCAATACAACAACCGTTCAAGAAACATTCCTATCAATTACAATTTCAGTTTTGACCTTTCTGACAATTTCGACAAAACCATTTTACCATATTTTTTATTTCAGCCTGTTTAACATTGACACATCTAAAATGTTACCAAAGATTGCATCTGTCACAGCCTATGCTTTTTTTTCTGAGTTTCCCACAATGTTTTCTACCTCCTTGATGACAACTCTACATAGCGGACAAAAATATCTGTAGCTTGTCTGTTTATCTGTTTGAATATATACATCCATGGGTACTGCTTTATTTTGTTCTATTGATTTCTTAAGTTTACCAGTAAATAATTCAGGTACAATGTAATTAGTAAAACAATATTGCAAGTTTGGCAATAAAAATTTATAATAATTTTCTCTTTCAAAGGCTACTCGGATCTGAAGATTACCATTACACGTATAAACAACAAAATCACACCAGTCTCAGCCAGTAATAGCTCACTGACCTTGAACTTGAGCATAATAAGCACGATTTTTTTTCATCTTGATACCGTTTTCAGAAGATATTATATAAACTGGTAGATTACAATTACAGAATTTATGACATTTCTCACAAGGTGGTACAAGTTGACATTTAACTTCAAGTAGGCCATCACAACAGCATGAACAAGAGACTAAAAATCAGGTGTTGCTGCTAAATAAATATTTTCACTATCAATAAACATACCACACTCTGATGAGATTACATTTTTGTGACATTTTATGTAAGAATATAGATAAGACTGTATAGCTGTAGACTCTGTTTCACGACCATATTTTAACGATTTAATATTTGGATCTGTGTGAGAATATCACTTTAAAAGTGATGTTAATGAAGTGGTATCAATATTGGATCCATTTACAGACTTCTGCAATAAAGAATTTACTTTCGTATACACTCTGTAAAATCTCGAGGCAGTGATAAGTCCATTATGTAAAATATGACAGTTTCTGTTGTTATGTTGACCCCTTGAACAATTTTCAATATTAAATACTATATTTCTTCCTACTTTAGGTAAAAAACTCAAAAACGCATTACAAGATGTCTGTGCTTTAAACTTTAAGCTTTAAGGAAGCTGCAGCATACTGTAATCTGAACAAGAAAATTCTGTTGTCAGATCAGACTTTAGAACTGGATTATATGTACTATTTTCCACTTGAGAGTCAGCTGGTAATCTTTAATGTATCAATAATAGAAAGCAATTATTAAAGAAAACATTCTTGGCAAAATCCTACAAACACTACAAGAAACAGCAGTGTAAAGATAAATATGTTCACAAAAAGACCCAAATTGGAAACATGGACAGTACAGCCTTTGAAAGGCTGGTGTCAATGAATAGCAAACATTTTTAATTATATTGTGCAAATTGTGCTTAAATTTATTAAACTTCATTAAAACTATTTAATCAATTTACAATTTTAATCAATCCCTGGTAAAGTTCAAACTTTATGACATCAAACATGATTATTTTATCATTAAACTATATTATCTTGAAATTGTATAGTTATAAAACTCTGGTCTTGAGTGAGGTAAAAAAGTTAGGATGGTTTGTTAATGACCCAGTATTGAGGTAAAAAAGTTAAGATGGTTTGTTAGTGACCCAGTATTGAAACATACTGGGCGAGAAATCAACCGAGGACAGGTATATTTTCTACCGGTTCTGTATCATTCAATACCAGGTCACTAATACACCATGTACCTAATAATCTATCCCTAAAGAATTTTTCAGGACATAACATACATATATGTGTGTGGACTTTTCAGACTCTGCATCCAACATTCATTGTTCTATCCTCTTGTGCAGAGAAGCAAATATTCACTTGGTGTGGACAGCTTCTGACTACAAACCACACCTTTAACTCTATACAAAGTCTCAATCACTGCTCAAAAACTCCTCTTAATGTAACTGCCATGCTACTGAGAGTTTCATTGGGATCTGTGATCTCAGTTAGGGGGTCATTTCTTTTCTTTTCAATTCCAACCAATGGTCTAGACTTTGCTGTGAAAAAAAATAATATATAAATATTTTATCAACAACTATTTTATCAAACATATCAGAAATATAAATGTGGAGTTGAGTGGGTTTTCAACATCACATCAAGTACAATTAAAAAACCCATTATTACAAATTTGTTGTTCTGATCCTTGACAGGTCGGGTAAATATATAATCACAGGCAGGGAAAATGAACACATATATCCTGTCAAGAATCAGAATAACTAATAACGTAAATGTTTTACTAATTAAGATGCTCTTTAGTTAAGTTTTTTTTCAAAATGCTTGCGGGATCTGGTGCTGATGCCGAGAATATAACATATACTCCATTAAATACCTAAAAGTGAGTGCAAAACTTTAGAAGACTCTCTACATGTAATAACTAGTGCTCCCATTAACTATATGTATATAGAAACAAAACAGCAATTGAGCATACGTAGTTGAGTTTAACAATATTAGTGTTTAATATGTAAATTGTATTTTTATTTTACCTGACTGTGAACGGTTAGATTTTTAATTTTTAAATCTGATAGTCTAGATGGCTCTAATTTTTTTACACTGGGTGGCACATTCCAGGCACAGAGAGTTGATGTACAAGACGAATCTCCAAATTTGTTGGCTGTTTCCAATCTAAATAACACTGTAGCAATGTGATTGCAAGTCTGGCCAAGTCTGAAGTACAAAAAGAATATTAAATTTAGAACGTCACGCAGAATACATAATTTTTCTCATTAATATGTCCATATTCAAAATTTTACTGTTCTTCACTATAGATCAGTAACATTTATTTTACTAATTTCAACAAATTTTTATTTGACTCTAATTTTTATGTGATGATCAGTTTTGTCTTTGTTGGAAATCAGCATACATTGAAAATAAAAGGGACATCAAGATGCAATAGCAGATTTTTCAATACTTATGATGTCATAAATATTTTGTGCATTCTGTGTATATTTGATATCTTAATATTTCATATCTAACCATGTTAATGATAAAACATTGTACTTTTCTGTAGACTAACTAGATCATGACAAACCTGTAGTCCGGATTTGTCATGGTCAGAGTGGGCAGAGATTGCTATTGTCAAGTTACCACTCACTATGATCAATTAATTAACATGATTAATGAAACCATTTCTTACCCTGCTGTACAGGAACAATATGCAGCCTTAATAGATCCATTCAACTTATCAATGCAGGCCCAAATGTCGTGGAGGTCATCTTGTAATCTTTGTGATGGGCAGCACTTTCCTCTTAAAACACAAACTGAGGATGATTTTGAAATGGAATGGTAAAACATCTCCTTCAACCAGCCACTCACAAAATACTCATATGCTTTACCAAGTTTATAATCCTTTTTACACACTATTTACATGAGCCACATCCCCGTTACTTGAAAAGTAAGTTGTAATATCAGATAGAAAAGTAGGGGGCCATTTGGATATTCCAGCTTTCTCATCTTCCCATCCATCAAAAAATTGAAGTGGGTCTGGGATACCTGCTACTTTCAAAATATCTCTATAACAGTTATCATTGTCCAGCAATACCTTTTCCTGGGATCTTATTACAGGAAGCCCAAGCTTTTCAGCAGAAAAACACAGTGCTACTAAATCATCTTTTTTTCCCGCCTTTACTTAACCCTTTCGCCGTTAAAAAATTCCTTAAACTCTCGGTTTTCAAGGTAGCAAATTCTTCTAAAGATGTACAACGATCACCAGGATCCATGGTAAAATACCAAAATGAATGGAGAATAACTATAAAAATGTAAATATGTTCGGAAAGCTATCTTTTTTAAACAAACGGGCCGCTTATGTACTAATTTACGCCGATTGACCTTTGACCGAGACCGCTTACATCCATATTGCAGGTAACCGGTATAACGTCTATTAGAAATTAAATTATTTCTTATTATTGATAGACTTGTATGACGTTTTTTTTAAAAGGCTACTGCAAGAGTCAAATCCAGACCGAGTAGCTTCATATGAATGGAACCTGGTCTCGTGAACGTGGTAGTTAAGTTTTCTATTGTTCAAATTATTAATTTAAAACAGATCCAGTTTTGTTTAAGATTGGATATAATTTGCAAAACTAATTCCTTGCTTTATTGTCAACGAAATGTTACGTAAATCGTATTTCTGATGTAAGGTTGAAGTTTCAACTTCCTTCGGTTTCAATACTTAGCTAGGCTTAGCAAGCCTAGTTCGGTGTTTTTCCATTGCTGCTTCTTAGTTTTTCTCCGAAAGGAAAGTGATTAGTATTTAATATAAATTTTAGACATATTTTTCTATCAAGTGCTGATTGTTTGGAATTATTAACTTCTAAAAAGCCAGAAAACAGATGAAATTACTCACATAATACCAATTCAAGATTTCAAAACGATCGAAATGGCAAGCATGTTTCTACATTATCTATGATAATTTTACATGGTTCTTGTCGATGTAACTGTTAAAAGACACCTTTTTATTTCAGCAAAACTTAATACTTTATTTTGATAGGTAGCAGTCAGGGAGAATTCCTATGAGGCTACAATGAATTTGCAAGTTATTTGCGGTATTTTGGTGATTCTTGTCATCAGAGAAAGTCTTCAAAATGAACTGGATGAAGTAAAAGCTGAAACACCAGGAGGATCAGTTAAGAAAAATTCAAAAAATGTAAGACTATACTTCATCTTATATCGATACATTGGCCTAAATGGACTTCGATTATTTCGTTCTAACAAAGGTAAACAGTCGGGCACTGTAGTATCAGTTATATATAAGTTAATGGTATAACAGTTGTATGTAAAGAAATACTGGAAGGGTTTGAATGCAAGTATTTTGATTTTAATTGAGTACTTGGCATTAAAAAGAATAAGAATAGACATACTAAGCTTATAAAGTAATGTAAAAAAATGTATACAGAGCTTTTCCTACTTTTGTGAAGTCTAGTTTAGGTTTTTCGCACGCTAACCTTGAGTTTCGATATAGTTCAAATGATTTAAGAGACTAAAGACTTTCGAGACAAAATAAGAGATTGTTTTATCTATATCGAAAAGCTCCAAGCAAAAGATTGTTGCAATTAATCATCAAATGGTTTGCAACACCCTATTGGGAATTTATCAGTTAGGAGGCCTGGAAACTTAGTCTCATTCGCTCCGAATGATAGATCAGGTGAGCCTAAATTCTTTTTTAAAACCATGATAAAAGGTAAACTCTAACTGTTGATTATCTTTCTTTAGAAAAAAGTTAAAACAAAGCCTTATGGTAAAACTTTGATGGAGGACACACCAAAACAAAATACATTACAGGGATATCTTCGAAAAGAAGAAGCATTGGTAAGTCATTATCCTTCATTTGATACTATATTCGAAAGAACACTTTTTCCTTTTCGATTTGTATTTATAAATAAAATTATATATATATATATATATATATATATAAAACGTGATTGAAGAAGTATTCATAAACACATTTTAAAGAATAGCAATGCTTCAAAAGTAAAGGTTTTATAAGTTCTAAATGCAAAGAATTATATTGCACATAATACAAAAGGCATAATGTTCAAAAGCTATAGTTGGATTCACTATGTTTGTTACAGTGAGTTATGATAAGTTTCTATAGACAATCCAATTAATGACGTGGGTTGTATTTTTACTTACTTTAGTCTTTTTATAACTGAAAATTGCTCTGCATATCCAGGATTACCATAAAATATGTCTGTAGAAAGGAAACGTTTGCTACAATGGATTTTAAGAAATTGTTATTCTTAATTTGTTGCCGTCAACTTAATTATTTTTATAATGTATGATTTACAGAAATCATTAGAAGATTTTTTAAACAAAAAAGTAAACTTGATAATTCATATTTTCAAATAATACCACTGAACTGACTAAAAGTTGCAGTGTGGCATTTACCGTGTCTTGAATGTGTCCAAGCAGTTTTCTAGTTTTAAGAACATACTAATTTAACAGAAGTTTCTTTCTGAAAGGTCGCTATTAAAATTATTACTTAAGCGGTTTAATATGAATGAAATTTATAACTTATGCCATTTAACAAACTTACCGGGGTATGTTTTACACAGTCATCCGTAATCATCCGTAATGTTGGCATAACCTTTCTTCAACTACAGCGAAGATCCGTGATTACTCTCAGTACAGATGGTTGAGTTCAGGGGTACACTATATCTTTGTTAAATATCTTTTGCCGGAGTAACGATGATCGAGTGTTAAAACTGTTAGCCGAAGCAAACATTGAGCAACTTACCCTTGGTTAAAATCGGGTTGACCACATATAAAAAAGGTTTTTTGATTGTCCTAGACCTCAATTGGTTGGCTCGGTACTGAGTGGTTTTTGATATTCATTTGCGACATTGTGGGCGAGTGTAATAGCACCATGAAGGTCGTAATGACTACGAACTAGTAAATTGAAGATCAGAAATACGTATACATTCTTATAAACGTCAATTTAGATTAATCCTTTAGATTGGTAACATTTATCTCGTCATAAATATCTGAAAAATTGCCGAATTGTGATAACCTCACTAAACCAACCTATCTTTGCTATGTTTGAACAAAAGCAATTGTCTTTGAGCAATTAAATAAGTTAAGGTATTTGTTTAGGATAGATCTAAATATTTTCCTATAAAAAACAATTCAAAGTCAAATCTTGTGTTTGGTAAACCTTTAAAACTTAATAATGTATTTTACCGGTTGAACAAACTATTTATTTCCCTTTTTACCACCAATGACGGAAACTAAACTCCGTTAATACAAGTTGTGTTATTTTTTATAAAATAATTTGTTTCTCCTCCCTTTTTCTCACACATTGTATGTTTTATATCTCTTTTAGAAAGAGTTGACGAAGAACACGAACCATAAAACATACAAAGAGATGAATATACAACTTGACGAAATAGATTGTCTTGAGTATTACGATCAATGTCTTGCTGCTGAAAGGAATGGCATCGATGACTCACTAGTGCTTTATCCAAGAGAATGTAAAGAATTTAGAGTAAGTAGTGATGAGTAAACATTGTAGACCAAAAGTGTGTGACTGATGGTTATGCCATTCACATAGAATTAAGTAACTTTATGTGGATGACGTTCTGGATATACTTGACGTCCAATGTTCCATTTATGTGGATGACGTTCTGGATATACTTGACGTCTAATGTTCCATTTATGTGGATGACGTTCAGGATATACTTGACGTCTAATGTTCCATTTATGTGGATGACGTTCTGGATATACTTGACGTCCAATGTTCCATTTATGTGGATGATGTTCTGGATATACTTGACGTCCGATGTTCCATTTATTTTTTTTTCGCTCATGGGTTGTATATCTAGCTAGACAGAAAGTGCTTACAATTTCGAAGCATCCTGGTGAAAGGTCATGTGATAAACTGAAAAAGATATTTTATTTTGCTTTTGAGATTGTGGTTTGGCTATGTGCCGGTATGTGAAGATTTGATAAATTGTATGTTAAAAGCTCAAGACAAGCAAGATGTCATTGCTGGTCCGTGGTAAAAAGAAACATAATCACAACTAAAGATTCTTATATCTTTTGTTAAAATTTCCAGAGGTCGATCTGCACTTGCAGAACATTTATGTTGATAGATTTATCATTTCTGAGTGCATTTCTTATCAAATTATTGTTCGAAAAATCAATCTTATGGTCCTCGAAATGACTGTAAGGTTCTTCTATAACAAAAACGTTTTTTAAAATTAATCTGGATATAAGAACAAAACAACATATTTATCTGCAAACTTTACAATAAAAATGGCGACTTTTGTTTCCAGTTCCCAGATCTCACTGCTATGCTGAATTCATTTCCTAATCTGTATAAATCCGTGCTTGTTCCAGTATTAAATATTGCAATCCGGAAATCTACTTAATATGTCCCAATTGTCGTCTCCTAGACACCATATCGAGATCTTTAAAATAGTTTTTATTTTTTTAAAAACGAAATGTGAAATTTGGTGATGTTCCATGGAGTGGATATTGTCACAGTAAGTATGATAAAAATATAAGACAGACCCTACAAATGGTTGAACTAACCTATACAACCTTTAATTTAAGTGGCCTCTTACATTTTGCGATGCCTGTTAAGCAGATACCAGGTATGACAAGCCGATATAAAACTTACATGAGGTTGGTTGGTCATGATAACTCCAATTCTTTGTCGCGATTTTTTTCAACAATAATCCTTAACCGGTCCTAGGAAGTGCTGTACATCTTTGTAATATATTATCTAACTTATATTTTTAAACATAATAATGATTAAAAAAAAAGTTTATATGTTTTAATATTATTAATACATAACATATTTGGTTATTGACCAGTAAAGATAAACCTATTTATCATTTTAAATCCACATATCTATAAATTACTTGTTGTAGAAAAGAAGGGTGATTAAAGACCCTCCAGTTGAACTATAAATCAATTGCTCTTAAACAATCTTGTTTTTGTTTTATCTTGTTTAGCTATTTCTATTATTAACTTGCGTTGTGTAGTGTTCTCAATTACGTTGCTGTGCAAGAATTTTAGTTAATAACTTCTTACTACTTCATAGAAATCATTCTTTAGAATGCATCCTTGTGTGACCCGAAATATTTTAATTGCTCAAAAACTCTGTGTGAGCATCAAGCCAATTAGTAGCAGTCAGAGACGGAAATAAGCAAAGCCTCTGATGCAGCAATAAATATTAAATGAGCTTACGTTTAAATGATATTTTTCAGAGAAAATACAATGTTCCCTTGGAACATAGTCACCCCTACAAACGCAGAAAGAAGAGGTTTGTTCAAGGAACCGGTGGAGTGGAAGATACACTTAGATGGGACAAATGTATCGTACCTTATAATATGTCTCAAATTGGTAAGCAAGTTTCTTACGTCGCAGTAATTTCATTTGCGACTAGACAGTTTTCGATGGTTCGAGAGCCAATCTAGACACAGTTTCAGTTGCAGCATGCTATTTTATGTTTTGTACAATTGTGCACTAATGGCATCTAAAGAGTGACATGAACACTATTTATACAATGCAAATAAACATAACTGGTAACTCATCCAAGTAAAATATTGCCCGGAAACCACCAATATAGAGTCAGCAGAAAAGAGAAAAGAACTTCAGGAATGCCGGAGGAGATCGAAATGCCCAGAGAAATACTGACTTGAGGACAAGCCTAATAGCAAGTTTTTTTTTACACTAGGAATCGCCTTTGATGGCATTTGAACCTAGGTATGATAAGTACTGTGATTCGGAACCCAAAGCGTAAAACCACTTCGTCACATATATCAACAATAAAATCATAATGTTTACCAAAATACTGACTTTCTTTTTTATGATGAGGAAATAGAAAAGTGATTCAATACTTAAGAGTGCGCGAATTCTTACACTTTCAGGTATACTATATATAATACTTTAAATTGATAAGTGTTTCATGTCATATATATAGATGTTGTAAATATTAAAAAAAATGTTGTGCGCTTTGCATTCTATATCAGTCAGAATGAAATGCTACGTGATGTTATTTTTTTTATAATATTCACCAGATAAATGATTTTGTAGTAAGTCATAATGGTAACTATGTATGTTGTATTTTGCATTCTAGTTAATGAAAATGATATATGGAATAGAATTCGTGGACATAGGAAGTATGAATACTGGACCAGCTTTAGATTTGTAGAATGGAATTCTTCAACTCCATCAATATACGGATTAACACACAGGTAATCATCTGATACATGTGAAGTCTTCAGGGTAAGTGTTATTATCATTAAATTTGGTTAAGGTTAAAGTCTTTTGTCATTAATGTCACATATAAATTTGAATTTACGAAGTGGCATATTTCGTAAATTAAAATTTCTTCAACATAAAAACTATTTCAATTATTGTATTTCTCAAAATTTTATTTAACATTGAGAAGTTCCCTGCCAAAATTGTAAATTTTGTCCACACAAAATAATCAAAGTACTGAAAATACTGGGAGTCGGGCTTTTTGAATCATATTGAAATGGTCGTATCGAATGGAATAAAGGTAATAGGAACAAATTGCAAGTGGGGAACAAGAGGCTTTAATTTTTGGTTGTTTTTTTGTGTGTCACAAAATGATTTATACAAAAAATTGTGAATGTTGTATTGTTTAATTATATCTAATGCTTTTTTCTTAAAAATGTAAATATTTTTTTTAAACTGCTGATTTTTTAAATTGGAGATCGTGCAATATATAAGATTACAAACAATATTAATAAATATGATGTAATTTTCATGATTTATGATGTACTCAAAGTGAATCATTGAAATTTTACCAGGGTAACATAGTCTTTGAATAATAAATCAAACAAAGTCCTTGAGATTTTTGTCAACACCGATGGCCTTCGGTGTATACTAATTTATTGCAACATCTTTCGATGCTGCCAACAGACTGAATTTTAGGAAGCGTCTGTACGAAAAGGGCCAAATCACTTATTGTTTGAATTACAACAAAACAAAATGGCTGTAACATTAATTATTACATCTATTTTATACAACACATCATAACAACAGATTTGATGGTCAGATAAAGAGGTACCTTGAAAGTAACACACACACACACACACACACACACACACACACTTCAAAAGTATGAAAACGTCAGCAAAAATTGAAATCTCAGTTATTCCTTTAATTTGCTACACACACACAACACACACACACACACACACACACACATATATATATATATATATATATATATATATAATATATATATATAGAGAGAGAGAGAGAGAGAGAGAGAGAGAGAGAGAGAGAGAGAGAGAGAGGCATGATGGCAGACTCATGGCTCCCAGATTGTAAATTACGTCTGCGTGATCCCTTAAACGATTAATTTAATTTTAATTTTTGTGATTTTGTGATTGTTAGTACCAGTACTTAAGATTTAATTTTTGAATCACCGTATATTTTTTGAATGACTTTAAGAGTCTAAGTATATATTAGTAAATGGAATTGACCGATTCGATACATAGCGATACCAATACTATAGTCATCCACCAGTGACTGAGGTTTCACATTTGACTAAAATTCACGAAAAAAAACCATAGTTAAGTCGCTACCTACCGACGGAATAACTGTTAACGCAAACAAAGTTTTCTTTTTTCTTGCAAAAACATGAAATTGTTGCTTATGTTTATTTTCTTGAAATTTAATTCACTTTACATTGTAGTACACGGTGACGAAAATACTTATCAGTTATTTGAATCCACATTTTATTTGAACGCCAATCATTTTATTCATTAGGCACATAGTGATTAATATTTATTTGATTTACTTGAAATTGAAAATCTTAACATTCGATTTGCAACGTTTAATTTGCTGTGAAGGTCAAAAGCCTTTAAATTAGAACGGTCACTGTTCCAATAAGTAAAATTGATATTTAATGTATAATAACGACTTATAAATTAAGAAACATTGCAATGCTTCTTTCTTATTTTAAGATGTTGGTCTTTTGTTGGTAACTTGCGGTCTAAAATTGGGCAAGATATTGCAGGCTTGCACAGGAGTAAGTAATCTATATTTTAAATAGCAGAATAAAATAAAACACAAACATAATTTAAAAGAGTTAGTGCTCGTTTTTTGACGGTGTCGACAAAAATAAATGAAGATATCAATATTTTTAATTGATTTACAATTTTGATTTTTTTAAATATTTATACTGAACAAAGTTATTTAGAATTTCAAAGCATTCAAAATTTTAGTGAAATTGGGGCAAAATGTTTTTAAAACCTTAAACCTTCACTGGTTTAAGTTTGTATGATTATTTGTGTTTATAATATTGTGGAATTTTTGGAATTCTTGTGTGTTTGACCACCTCGGGACTAACCACTTTGATAAAAAAGAACCTTAACCGACGTGTAGAACACATTCACTTTACTCTTGTTCTTTCCTATATCAAAATGAAGCGTGTGTGCATTACTCGGCTTTATTTTTACATACTATATGTTTTGAGACATCTTTCAGATATATTGTTTTGATCTTTATAAATAATAGTTTTCTTTACTCAAATCCATATGTATACCACATTTTGTTATGTTTCAATTAAAATTATCTGTTTGACATGTCCACTGTGGAATTTGTTTTCAAGATATTAACATGATTAGTAGGTATTCTTATTATTTTATAGAATTACCGTTCAAAGCATAGTTTTACAGGAAGGTAGTCTCGATGTATATTTATGATGTTCAATGATTTGTTATGCTCTATTGTTTGTTTGTTTAGGTAAAACCGCATCACATTTTTAGATACTTCATATTGTATAAAGATGATTCAACTGTAACTAAAACTGGAAGATTTTATCATTGTACCTTTCAAATGTCAATTGTTTTACAGGTTACAGCTCAACACGAGATAGGCCATGCTTTGGGAGCTCACCATACACAGGCAAATCCTACAAGAGACCTTTACATGAAGATTAATATGGACTTCATTACTTCAAGTATGTTAGGACTAATGATGAACTATAATGCAAATTATTTTTTTTATCAACTCTTAATAAATATGGAATAACAAGGTCTTATTGCTCCTTTCATTTATGACTTTTACTTGTTTTTATTTTGTTGTTTTACATTTATTATTGTCCCTTCTCAAAAGCTTCTTTTAGTTTTTTAAAAATATTTTTGCAACCAATTTCTTATTGAAAAATATCAATCAAAAAATATTTTAAAAAATAAAATAAATTGAATACATTGAAAATCTACAATCTTTTAATTTTAAGCGTCAGGATAGGGTTTTTTTTATAGAATCTAAAATGTACAGTATATGTGTCGGTGGGTTTGTGTGTATGTGCGTTTCTTTAGAGACTGTACGGTTGGTTTAAAAACTCTCCTAGATGTCAAACAAAATGACCAATCAATACCCATTTATTGACTTCAAAGTAATACATGACGATGTTATACCCTTTACTCTAAAAACTAGACAACTTAATATTCTTTCAAGAAATTTAAGTTCGCCCTAATTTTACAAATTTCTAATCAATGGTCATTGTACCTTTATTTCATTTTTAAGTGTTATTACTCTTTTTTATTCATGAGTTTGTTATTGTTGGCATAATTTTTTAAAATATTGTTTCAGTAACAAAATGCATTTTGTCTAATGTTTTAAACTTATTAAATAAAATATGTTTCTCTATAGGCTGGAGGAGTCAGTATTTAAAAAAGTCAAAACATAGTACAGATCAATGGTTTCACTACGACTTTGGAAGTATTTTACAATACAATATTTACGTAAGTTTATATTCAGGTTTGCCTAAGTTTTAACAAAGTTTAACGAAATAGCTTCTGACTATTGGTAGAAATTATGTTGCAATACATATAGACTTTTGAATATCAAAATGTAGAAAGTTCTTAATGGGGTAATACATTTACAAGGACAAACTGTTTGTCATGTTTTTAATATCGTAACAAAGATTTCTTCATGTTTTCCTGTTAAAAATAAAGAAATAACCTATGAACTTGGGTAATATTTGAAATGTTTAGCATATAGTTTATATATTGCTTTTGTATTCATATTCAGCTAAACTGGATCAAGTCAGACACACTTATACATGGTGGAGCGAGCGTTCGTAAACGTTTATCATTTCCTTTGAACCGTCAAGCATATATAAAACAAATTTATACATTTATGTAGGACATTTCTTGGTTAATGAAGATTAAAATTTTATCCAGAATCGCTATACAAAATCAAACATAAGCCGCATTACATTTAATTTAGATAAATAACATTTTAGTTTTATTTATGGAGCAACTTACTTTCAAGTTAATTAAATGTTTACAAAGAAAGTAGTTGAAAACCTATTTTAAAAAGTTTTCCGACAACTATATTAATTTACTGAATTTTTGCCTGATAATGCAAATGAATGTTATTTGGGATTGGTTTTTTTTAATGTTTTCACGTACAACTATTTAGCTGCCATTGGACCGAATTAGGAGAACAAAATAATTCAATGATGAAAATTAAATATAACATATCGAAGATGGCCGTATTGACTTTCAAAAACTGTAGATGAATAAAATTTTGTTTATATACATAGAAAGATTCCTAAAATTAAAGATATACCTAGGATAAATGTTAGTCATCTCAAAAATAAAATGGGTTGTCCGACAATTTTGTATAGACCCTAATTTTGACCGACACCACAAATTAGATGTTTTATAAGCTAATTGTTTGAAGATCTCCTTTAAACTACCAGGTCAAATATAACCGAAATCTGGTGATAAAGACACTTTGTTGGTACATGTAGTTAGTTGTTGATACTTTTAAGCAAATTTCCCTTTATAGAACACCTGCATTAAATTAAGTGAAGTTGAAAACATTGTTTAAGCACCCCAAATCGAGATTATTTTACATATATGGAGAAGATACGTTTTTGGATACTAGATAAAATCGTAGT
This sequence comes from Tegillarca granosa, assembly GCA_029721355.1. Lineage (NCBI taxonomy): Eukaryota > Metazoa > Mollusca > Bivalvia > Arcoida > Arcidae > Tegillarca > Tegillarca granosa. The sequence continues at coordinate 3,262,526 of CM056598.1, read as the reverse complement.
GACTTGCAATGGGCAAAATAAATAAATAAATAAATTTAAAAAAATCCGTCATTTGACATGCTAAAAGATAAACTTTCACACGCTTGAATAATCTTAAATTGGATTCGAAGTCAAGTGGTTACATGCGTTGTAATCTGTAAATTTGCTCTTTGGATAAACTAGACCTTTGCGCCAAGATGAAGATTATTCATGGTGAAAAATTGTTTTTGACGCTGTTTTCAAATAATGTCTGACAATAGCAAATTTCGCACAATTATCTACAAATACAGTACTAATATTGTGCCTTTTTTCTTTAAACCAAAACTCACTCACTCACTCGTTATTCATTTTGTGATTTTTATTTTACACTGATTATATCTAGAAACGTAATGTTATGATTGTCGATATTTCAACGGTTTCCTGTTTTCGTAAGATTTTGATGTTTGTTGGGTTGCTATGTTTCTTATCGCATGCATGCTTTTTATTATTGAAATGTCATTTTTTAGGGTTTTTCGAATCAAGGCCTACAGACAATGGCACCATATGATCTTATACACATTTATGAACTCCTAAACACTGACCTGTACTCGTTCTATCTACACAAAGTGTTGGATGCAGTTCATCAATGTGCAGGTATTATATTCTGAGGGTTAGTTTACAATTTAATGTTAAGAATGGACGAATTTTTCATAAACAAAAAAAAACACTTGGTATTAAAAAAATAATCGCAAAACACAACGGAAAGCCTGATACTATAGTAACGTAAAGGATTTCAAATAACTGTTCGGTTTAAACACTACCGCCACGAGTAGTAAACTGATCCCACGACAGTCGAACGGGACATCATTGTCGTACAAATTAATCTATATTACTAAATAAAAAACCAACAGAATTGTGCAAAGGCAATTAAAGTGCAACATAAGCAATTTTATAATCTGCAAATCAAAGCAACGATGCAAGTTATATTTGTGATAGAAATACGACATTAACGAACAAATTACAGCCATGTGTCCGTCTATAGCCATAAAAATTATCTTAATAACGAATGGCAGTCTATTATGTTTTTATTCTTATGCAAACTGTTGCTAGTTTGACCAATATAAATTTTTGGGAAAAAGTCGCATGTAATAATGTCGAAATATCGACTTTGCAATTAACATCTTCATTTGTCCCTAATGTGTTTTTATTCTAGAGATTAATTGTATGCTGGATAGTAAGAATAAATTGCATCCGCATTGTTTAGTTTGAAACTCATATGTTGTATTTAAATGGGAATCGAAATTTTACTTGTTATTGACTTCTAAAGTTAAAAGCTTTTATTCAGTTGTCTCCAGCTTTTTTGAAGCAAGCTTTTTGCAGACTGCATTCCGTTCCTGCAACTTTGTTGTCACGATCTTTTTGTGGTACGGATACACAACACCATTATTACGACCAAATAGCATAATATAGCACATTTATCATTTTGTCAAATAAAGACAATATATTAGGTAGACAATAGCACTCCCTTTTTAAATAAACTGACATCAGTAACCTTCCTTTTAATATTTGACGTATTTTGCAATATCAATACCTTGCTAGGTATTAAAGTACATAATTTTTTCATGAATATTCAATAGCCCAGGTTTGTCCACCTAGACAATGCCATAACGAGGGTTTTCTATCAGAGCTCGGTTATGACAACGTTTGTGGATGTAGATGTTGTGAAGGACTTGATCCTGAAACAAACTGTACCACTATATACAGAGGATGTAAGTTTTATTTTAATACAAAGTAATGGTATTAAATAAAATATAAAGACGTTCTCATAAATATTTTTTAAATGATTATAAATTTCAAAACTGTATCAATTATTTCCAAAAGATTAAAATTGAATCACATTTTTGAATGTGCTAATTGTTTTTAGGCTATTGGTAATCAAACATACCTTTTTCGATGATATTAATACTGTCTTGCTTTCGTCATTTGTTTGTTGTTTTGTTTATTTTGTAGCATTAGCAATGTTTCTAAAAATATTAATTTTACATACAAATTGATTTCTTTGATCAAATCTATAAAAATAAAGGAAATTTGTGACTAGATAAATGTATGTTCACATATGTTCCCCGTTAGATTTGCTCGTTCAATTGTCAATCAAATATAAGGAAATTTTGAAATTCGTTCCTTGGTGTTTATTGTTTATAAGCTTTTATCTAAGTAAATATAAATCATATAATAATTCTAAGATCCTCATTTTTACAGTGAAGTTGTCCAATGATTGTCAATTTCATATTGTGTTGATAATTTATATTTCAATATGTAGTAAAAAATAAATTATCTTTTAATTTTTAAAGCTAATGCTGGATCCGTCGCTCAGTGGCCCGGTGGAACATACGCAATTTTAAAGGCAATTGACCAATCGTGCCCGCAGGGTTTTAGCACCGGAAATGTTACCCAGTATATAGTTTGGGATACATCTACAGGTGCATCGAGTCCTTTTGATTATGACCTTGATGTTGGTTCAAACAACATTGTGCACAAGTTTTGTACGAAGACATCATCAAATGGACCAGCATTTCCTAGAGGACAATATTGTATATTAAAATATGGCGATTGTCCACCAGGTATGTAATAGTTGAAACCGATTCTTTTGTTTTGCAACTATATCGATTACTTTGTAAATGTTCTATGTTCAGTAATCGGTATTGTATCACTTGGTTCTTTTTTCAGTTTATCCAATATAAATTCACCTTAAACAAATCAAGACTAATATTCTATTTCTGCCAGAGCCAGGTACATCAAGAAAAGGTTTTGGTCTTCTCAATTGTTACAATAAAAAATCAAGAAACAATACAAAAGTGACTAACACCCAAGCATAGCAAAAACAATAAAAGACATTTTTACTATACGCAGTAACTTTATTAGACATCTAACTGTGTTGTGATTTACTTTTACTTTATTTTTACTTAACTACTTTATTTATAATATGTCAATTCCACTTTATCATTATTGCAGAAATAAACCTTTGCTATAGTCGTCATTGTGTCACTTGTCGATTTGATACTTTACGTTGCTTTAACGTTTTTTAAAAGGTTTTTATCGTTCTGAGTTTAATTTATTATAAACTGTGTTTATCATCCTCAATCATTGCAAAACATTTTCGTTTTTGTCATATTAAATATGATTTTTCATACTTGGTCTTTATGAAATGCTTACCTTTCTATATTTAACCATAACCTAAAATAGTGACCTTATCATTCTTTGTCACTGTCATAAAAATAATTGTCATTTTGCGGTATTTATTCAAAATCTAAAACCAGGATCTTCCTTTATTCTGTAAAAGTATTAACTCTGGTTACAATATTGCCCGTAACGTTGAACTATGATCTTTCGTCAATTGCAATTGGTGGCAATTTAAACAATAAAACAATAAAAGCCAACTTTTAAAATTACTGCAGAGTTTAACTTCAATCGATAGATAATGGTCATTTCATTCCGTGTGTGTGAGATTTCATTATCATTATGCAACAATATCTGGTCAATTATTACCTAACTGTTTTAATCAACGAGTTAACAGAATAACTTTACCAAACCGTTAAAGTATATTGTATGTCGTGAAACAACATAAAATTATAATTTTCTGCTCACTAAGTTAAGGTTTGCTTTCCGTATGTCTGGATGTATATTAACATAGAGATATACAACAAATACCTGCTAAATTTTAATGTGTTATATGTGCACATTTCCAAAAATTATTCCTCATCATTGACACTAGGGGCCGAAATGTTTGATAGATAAAAAACATAAGCCAAAAAAGTAAAGATAATGAATCTAAAGTTCCAAAATTATATGAATCCAAATCCAGCTAAGGAATGGTTTAAAATAAATTTCAAATATTAAGATATTAATTTATTATTAATACGGATTATTGTATATATATATATATATATATATATATATATATATATATATATATATATATATATATATATATATATATATATATATATTTGCAGAATTTGTATCCGGTTACGCTCAGTTTGAGGACACTCAGCAACCAGTAACACAAGGAACAGTTCCAGACGGTAATTACACAACACATACTCGTATCGACTTTTGCTGTAGGCAGGATGGAAATTACGACGACGAAATGGTTTGGCCATACGATGAACCCTTCATTTTGTTTCAGCAATCGAGTAGTGGGTGCCAACAGGTGAAAGGTTTGTATAATCATATCAATAAAATGTTATTTTAGGTTGTTTTGTTGTCTATTTAAACTCAATTTTCAAGGTATGATAATTATTATGGCTTTGTAAAAGAACCTAAACTTCACCATTTTATCATCAAATGTAGCGTCATAAATTAATTTCAGTTTTATGCAGAAGGTGCTTAACCTTCCTGAGCATCCGGTTTCAATTTCTTGGTGAAAATTTACATGCTTAACTATATAACACAAATACCTGTTAAATTTGGATGTGCCCATTTCGGAAAATCATTTCTCATCAGTGATACAAGAGGCCGAAAAGTTTGACAGATAAAAAACAGAGGCTAAACAGTTGAAACTTAATGAATCTAAAGTTAAAAAAATATATGAATCCAAATCCAGCTAAATTTCTAGTTATTATAGGTTTATGTTTGCGGATTTAAATGTGGATCAATACTATTTTTGTGAAAATTGAACAATAACAGTCAAGAATAGAACCTGTTTTATTTAGAAAGTTGATGTATTATCGAGATAAAAATATAACATTTTTTAAATAGCACAGTTTAGGACAAATTTCCTTTCAAATATGCCGGTTAAAGTTAAGGATAATCGGGTAGAACAGTAGGAACATTCGGGTATGACTATTATGTTAGAACTGTAGCGAACTAAGTTTTCGTTGAATATAAAACACTTTCAAAATATCTTTTTTTCTAGTGTGTTGAATTCGGTTCATAACTGTTAAAATAGGGTTAATTGATATTTTTTATTTATTTATCACTTTTAAATTTAAGAAGACAATATGCAACGTAAAACAGTTTAGGAAAGCCAACGGTACCAATAACATGAAATAACAAGACAGTTTATAATTTTTACACGAAAATTTTAATACAAGGGTAATTTTTTGTCATGCTTATTTGGCAGTCAATAATGAATCTTTTAACATAGGTCTGTTCCCTCACTGCAAAGCATTCCTTAGCTGGATTTGGATTCATATAATTTTGGAACTTTAGATTCAGCAATTTTCAACTGTTTAGCTTATATTTTTTTCTTAATCAAACTTTTCGGCCGCTAGTGTCACTGATGAGGAATGATTTTCGGAAATGTGCCAAAATTAATAGGGTATTTGTTTAATCTATTTACTAATTTGTAGGATAGAGTTTCAGTTTATTGTTCTGTAATACTGCTGTACAATTAAACTAAAAAGAATAAAACCAATTTTAATTTTCTTAATTTAAGATATGGCAGTTATAAGCGAAAGCATTATTATAAAAAACGTTTCAGTCGAAAACACTACTGAATTTGGAGGATGGTTACCTCGTATGGTGAAATATTATAAAGGCACAAAATACGAATTTTTCTTTTGTTACTATCAAAAACTAAATTACGGTAAGCATATTAAATTGATTAATTGTCGTCTCTGACGTAAAAGATTGACACGGTTTATCGAATTCCCTATTATAATAATGAGAGACTCAAATTATAGTTGATACTTTGTAATAAAATTAAATATTGTTCTCTTGTATTTTGCCTTTAAAGAGTAAATTCTTAAAGCTGCATTCAGTTTACCAAATTTCTGAATTTTTTTTGATTTTCTAAAAAATATATTTTTTTAAAAGTAGATATCTTCTAACCACGATCCGTGACATTCATCTTCTAAAATTTAATTTCTTTTAGCTGTAAATAAACGGAAACCTCTGACCGGTTGGTCAGTGTTTCTACGATGGTAACTATGAGCTTGAGGCATGCGCACGGATGTACGGAAAAGCCTAGAATCGAAAGTGAAACATGACAGATTGCATTAATTGTCCTTCATTATATCCAGATGTATTTGAAATTGTGTTATTTTCCCCTTACTAAGTCACAAATGACAAATTCAACGAAGTTCTGTGTTTAATTTATCGTATTTCAACATTTTGAAAGTTGTGTTTAATTGACGCGGGTTTTGATGACGTAACCATGTTCTAATATAAGATCCCAAATACTGCATCTCGCTAGGTAAATACTGTAATTTCTGTATTTATTCGAGCTTTTATCGTTGAAACAAATGTAACATTGTTCATAAGGAACATCATTTATTAGATTAGCACCGTTTTATTTTTTTCTTTGGAAAACTTAATGCAGCTTTAAAGCATATATGGATAATATATATATAACAATCTTGCGTTTGTATTGACAATAGCAAAAACAATTCAAGATACTGTTCAAACCAGATCCATTTGTTCAACTTGAGATGCTTTACATTTAAGTTTTATTTTTTTTTTTAGTTTTGTCTGACCACTTACCTTCTTTCACGTATTAGTGAAGCATGACAAATTTTTTACTTGTTATTGATGTTAACATTTTTTTAAATTTCTGCGGAGCTAATCAGAACTTAATGAACTACTGATTTTTCAGTCGTTTAAATTAACTAATTTTGATCACATTTTCAATACATTTACAATACAAAGTGTTTAGGTGGTTATAAGATGGATTTGTCATTTATAAATAGTTAAAGTTCCTTTCTTTCTCGAATTTGACTTTGCAATTGAAGGGTGAAGCTAGCTAGACAGGGGGTGCTTACCCTTCCGGAGCACCCGGACTCACTTTCTTGATAGGAGTTAAGAGTATAACTACATTGACCTTTTTAAAGTTTTTGCTTTTTTTGGAGGGGGAGTTGTGGTTTGGACATGAACTGGTATGTTTTTGTTGTATTATTATAATACACAAATATTATTGGGATTTCACCATCAGGTTTTATGATTGTGATAAATAATTTACCTAGTACTGAGCCTTGTTCAAACGCAATCTACTGTTTTATGTCTTATTTTGTTCTTGAAATTTTCAATATTTTTCATTTCGTGTTAAGCTCACTAAGTTTTAAAGTTGACCTCAAAATGTGGAATTCGAAAGAGTTCACAACGAATCACCAGTAAAAAACCTCTTTTGACGATCTGGTAACTTTGAAACTACAAAGTGTATGTGCGCCTAAAAAATCTATTTAACAAACAAGATCAAGTTTGTTATGATTAATGAATCAACAGAGTTGCTAAAGTAATTTTGTGAGTTAATTAAACTTGTTTACTTTGTCATTTTTCTGTATATTTAACGATGTATATATCCTTTAATTTATTCCTATATTGCAGTATGAATGAAGTCATAAAAACTGCTTTAGGTCTCATCAGTTCAATCAATAATTTATTTGCAACCAAAATACAACCCTGATATATTTATTTATTTTAAAAAAAACCATGTACAATGTTTTGCTCATTTGTGAGTCATTGATAAAGCCAAAGTGTAGGCTACTTGGAAGATACGTTTTTAAATGTATGAATATTTCAGGAATCAAATAATTTGTTTCAAAAAATAATTTGTGAAAAAAACCAACAGTAAAAGAAATTGCACATTATTTAGAAAAGTTTTTACTGATTTTTTGGTATTGTTATTTTAAATCCTTTTCGAAAGTAGATTATGAATTTTTATTTATCTATTTATTATTATTATTATTATCATTATTATTATTATTGTTATTATTATTATTATTATTGCATTGAACTTTCGTAATTTTTTTAACAAAATGTTCAAAAATCGAAAGGTAAATTGCGTATAATTTAATATATGTCCAAATCACAAAACATATCTGATGGGGACACCAAGTCTTTACATTTTTTGGATATTATTCTTTCATTACTTGAGTTATAATTATATTGCGAACTTAAGACTTTTCATAGTTATCTGGTATGCAAGACTCTGCCTTTTAAGCCGGTCTTTATTTAAGATTTATCAATACAGCTTGACATAAAGTACAAATAAATAAATCAATCAATCACCCGGCCTCACTTCCTTGATGGAAGTTCACGTGTATTACCTATTTTGCCAGTTTGCAAAGTTTTTACTTTGTTTTTGGGATTGTGATATAGACAAGGAATTATCATTGCTATTGCATTTTGCATTCATTTTAGATTGTGGTGGCGTCATTGAATTAACTGATTTTAATCCAAACGAGAACATAGTTTCACCAAACTATCCCTTGGCTTACCCTGATCATATAAGATGTCACTGGTTAATAAAGGTTATTATTTTATGAAATATATACAAACAGCTGGTAGTTATTTTATATGAATTTTCAAAAAATTAGTCTTTGGGCATTGCGAATTTATTTGATAGTGCCTGACATTGTTTTAAAAAAGATGTTTTTTACTACTTGTGTGCTCTGTGTAGAAATGTAAATAAGTATATGTACAACAAATAAAAGTTTCTACAAACACATTCAGGTATATATATATATATATATATATATATATATATATATATATATATATATATATATATATATATATATATATATAAGAGAAAGTTCCTCTTGTTTTTCATGTTTATTAAGTTATTATTGATTCTCCTAAATCAAATTTAATTGGCTTGTAAGCGATATACATATTGTTTTCATTAGCATCTATAAATGAGTCTATGTAATCGTTCACGACATATTACTTTTTAAAATCTTCTTTTTTATCCGTTGTATAATGTTAAATATATCTGAATACTGTATATTGGTCGCTTTTCTCGTAAATTAATTTTCGAGGGGAAACTAATTGACATTTATTTGCCTTATTTTATTTTCCGCCGATATTTTCTTGAATTTTGATCTCAACATAAAACGGTTGTCACAATCGGAAATACTCTGTGCTTTATATAAGATTCCTCGCAAGGTTTTGGAGCACCATAAAAACAGTATATACTCGGAAGTCCGATTAGGCCCTAGAGCATGGTTTCTTTATGGTTTAAAATCCTTATTTTCTAAATACAAATATATTTTGTTGAAAACTGTCATTTAGTTTTGTGTACGTTTAAAAAATCTCAACGCCTCCAATTACTTTCTTCAAAAAAGTTCGAAAATGTGGCTTATTCAGCAGAATAAATGTTTTCTTTTGTTTACTAATAATATACTTCGTATTCACTCTTAAACAGGAAAAAAAACTTCGTATTCAATTTCAAACAAGAATCAGGGAAAGTTCGGAAAATGTTCGCGTCTAATTTTTCTTTAATTTTAACGATGTTTTTAATTTTACAATGTCTTATAGTTTATTTATGCGAAAATAAAACGATCGTAAAAAATTCCCAATTTACAGTTATAAGAAATTATTTTTTTTAGGTTTTATCGGTATTTTGTCATGTATCTGATTAATTCTTTAAGATTAAGGGGTCATGGGAATGTAAAAAAAACGACCACCGAAAATTCCACAACAGTTTCACAAATACCGAAGTTAAAGGAAACGTCGATTTATTCTAGTTGTTCAAACATTTTTAAGAACCATATTATTTAAATTTATACAATTATATCCATATCCCAGATAATTCAAAAGGATATCTGAATGAGAAAAAGTATTTAATTATTACTTATAAAATTAAACTTGCGCTTTTACTTTAAATATCAAATGTAATCCAAAATATGTTCAAAATTCTTCTAGAGTCCACCAGGTACTCAGATACTGGCACATTTTCATGACTATGAAATTGAAGATACAACTTCTGGAACATGTGCAGACTTTATAGATGTTAGATACTACGGCTGTGGATCATCAGGGAAGTAGTAAGTTGATTTTTCATTCCACTTAAAAAATAAATCGTTTATTTGACAAGCTCACGAAACAAAAGTGCCAAAACAATGTAGAATATCAACATTGATTCATTTTCGAATTTTTTTTGCAAAAAGAGGTCATACATAAAATTGCAAGATCTGTTAATTTAAACCATTGTAAGATTCTGTCTAAGTAACCTTCTACACACCATATCCTTAAAAATTAGTTTAATTCAGATTTATCTGAAAGAAATGATGTCAATCTCCTCGCAATAATCTCTGAAATAATTTTAATCAAAAAATAATAATGACAAGACCATGTCGTTAAGTTACATGTTTTGTAGATGGTTCGATGATGTGAATAAATATTTTAAGAATGTGTAATCTGGTCTTAAATATATAATATATAATATTTTTTGTCTTTTTGGTATTTTATGAGATCTAGATAATCCTTTAATCGCTTTAAATTCATTTTCCTTGCAGATCCTTTGTTTTTGGTGTAGGATTAATAAAAAATACCTTTTTAAAATAACCCTCAAAAGAAGTATCACTGATTTTTCCCATACTTCGTATCCGTTACTAAATTGCTAACCTAGGCTTTCTATTGCCCTCAGAAAGGCTGATGACCGTCATCACAATACTGTTAATTAATATGATGTGCCTTTATTAAAATTATCCTAGATATATTTGACGTCCCATAGTAAAATGTTTCTTATTTACCTAATTTTGATGCAAACGTTGCAGGTTTTGTTAGGTAGACAGGAGAAGGGCTTACCCTCCGGGAGCATCTGGCCTTATTTCCCTGTTTGGAGTTCACATGTTTAGTTTAAATTACTTTTTAACAAAGTTTTTACTTTTGCTTTGTGAATTGTAATTTAAGTATAGACTTCTGTGTCTGTGTTTAATAAGATTTCAAAAAATAAGGCATTTTCTATCAATTGGAGGCATTTTTGGCCCTGAAATTAATAACTAAATATCAAACTTGTAGATAAATTGCAGATACATGGTTAAAATAATATGTCTTTGCTACATACTTATCGTATATTTAGAATTTATAAAGAACAAAAAAGCTGTAAATCCTTTGATATGTGATGTTAGATAGGTTAATATATATATATATATATATATATATATATATATATATATATATATATATATATATATATATATATATATATATTAAATCCTTATATAAAAAACATT